>JAOPGA020000904.1:0-97161 GCA_026419775.2 Acrasis kona
ACTTGTTAGGGTTACTTAGGGTTGCTCTAGCACAGGTAAAAATTGTTGCCAATATATCTTCTTTTCTGGGCGGAAGAAATGGACCTGAGCAATCCTGTGCTACACCGCTATTGCCATCGTCTCAAGAAAGTCAACCAAACAAGTGGAACACACCGTGACCTTAGGAAGATATTCGTTCATAGTTTATAAAATCATTTTGCTAATGTGAACCTGTTCAGAAAAGAGCGGCAATGTTGCTAGGGAATCTGATTCATAAAATTACAATTAATGATCTGAGCACTTGAGTTTGACGTTGTATATCGCGCACAAGGAGCATGACGAAGTAAAGAAATTAAGAGAGAATAACTAAGTTGTGCATAATCACTTTTGAGAGTGAGACATGTAATATAAGAGGAAATGATACGATGTAAAAAGGAGAGCAGATTTTTCGCCCCACGATATCTGCATAAATCGCTGCAATAAATAAAAAAACAATTTAGTATGGGCTTATTGTTCGTTTCCATTATGCTTGCATTTGGTCCTATTATCGAAGGAAGTACAAAAATCAATACCACCAAAAACTAAACTTGGATTTATTATTTGAGGGTGCTCTGTGTATTGACGACACAACGTATTCGATTAAAGTTTTGATACCCAACCAAGTCCCATTATTGCGTCTTTTAGCGCCATTCTTGATTTTTTCGATTTCAGGATTGACCCAAAATTGCAATAAAAAGTTTTAGGGGGTATAGTAACATTTTAAAAATACTTTTATGCAAGCCCTACAAAAGAAGACAAGACGTTGACAAGTTTTAATCGCACAATCTAGCACTAGAACCATGGATGGTGAGGATACACCGAAGAGTAACGTGGATGAGGAAATCTCAATAGAACAGAGTCTAACAAATGATGACGTGTTTTGCTACGTTTGCCAGTGCAACCATCCGAGAGAACATTTTAAACAAAACCATCAAATAACGGACGCCAATGTGGCAGTATTTGGCGATACTTTTGTTAAATTTGAGAGGGATGAGGGTCGTATGATGGTTTGTGACGCTTCCTATTTTGTAGCATCCAACAGGCATGCCAACCACATTGATAAAAATGATGATGTGAATGATGTTAGACAGTTGATGAGATTGATTCTCCTCTCATTCTTATTCATTGTAATAGCTTATATAGTGTTAATCGCATTCGCGGTGGTGTTTGCTGTACCTATTTGGGTCATCGAATCAGCATATGAGAGGAAAACTATTCTCATGAAATACAATGGTGTTATTCCAGATAATTATGTTTTCACGTGGACATATGGAAACAGCGTGTATTTTATGATTGTAACTCTCACTACAATTGGTTATGGAGACATTATACCCGTCACTTCAGAAGGCAGGGCATATATGGAAGTATTAGTAATGTTTGGTTTAGGTTTGACTGGTGCCTTAATAGGTCTAGTTGGAGCAGAGACTGTTCGAAATTCTCAAAATGTGTGTTTTTTGATCATATACTGCGCAAGATATCTAGTGAACAAGTGTAGAGGAAGAGTTACGGTCCGCATTACTATGCAAGATTTTGAAGACGATTTGAAGGGATTTGAAAAAAAATTGTACTGGATTGTAAACAATCAATATCTTCAAACTCTTCTGCTACTTGTATTTGCTTGGGCATACATACTGATCGGTGGTGCAGTTTTATCTCGCGTCGAAGGCTATGACTGGAGCGAGTCTCAGTGGATTTGTTTTATAACAATAACTACTATTGGTTATAATCACGCCCCCGTGACCAATGACGGCAAGATATTGTTTTGTTTCTATTCATTGGGTGGGCTTGGTATACTCGCCTCGTTCTTTAGTTTATGCGGAGTCAAGACAATCGACCTTGTTAAAATAATTATAGTAAGGATAAGGTCACTGATTGTGCGCACAAAGGTCGTGAAAGTGGGTTGAGATATTTTGGTAATTCATTAATTTGAATATATACTAGTTACCACTGTAAGGCCTCTGGGTCATATAAATAAATAAGTATATATTCAAAATTTATATCATTATTATCGTTGAAACGTAACTGATCATATTCATAGCCAACAAGCAATAAAAAACTGTCATGTGCCAAGAAGATCTTTCAAAGTCTGGTAAAAAATATTGTCTTCGAATACGTGCAATATAGTACTGTCACCTCTCAAATGAAATCCATTTTCCCATGTATTTAGACCACGACGGGATAACCGACATTGATGTCGTCTTTTTGCTTGACGTGGAAAATTATTGTTTTTAGGATTAGAAAATAGTTTTAGAAAAATAATATAACACTCAAAAAGATGATCTCATTTATTCTTCTATTGCTTTACCTCTCCCACTCTCTGATTTATTATGTTGTAAACCAATCTTTTACTTTACAATCGCAACTTTTGTTCTGGTTCAATGAATAATTTAAGGTGATGAGCAGTTTTCGTAATATATTAACATTTGGTGATTCCTTAACAAGGGGATATCATTGTGGTGGAAGAAAATATTCTCCTTACTCTGAGGCATTGCAAACAATGTTAAACAATGAACACAGAGGGTGCCGTATTTATAATGCTGGTAAGAACGGGGAAACATCTCAAGAGATGACATCCAGATTACCTTTTGAGTTGCGAAAAAACAAATTTGAAGTCGCCATAATATTAGGTGGCACAAACGATATTGCACATTTTACTGCAATCGATATATTTAGCAACATTAAACGTATGCATGAAATTGCTCTTGAGAATGTAAATCACTCTTTGGCTGTAAGTATACCCTGCTCCTGCAATGAAGAAACAAAATCAGCAGGCCTGAGAAAGACAAAACAAGATGTCAACAACATGTTAAAGGAATATGCCTCTGGAAACGAGAGGATACAATTTGTGGACCTCTTCAACGACCTGCATGTCAAGAACTTCAAAGGAATGGAATACGATATCTGGGATGATCAGATACACCTCACATCTGCTGGATATAATAGAATGGCGGAGATGATATGGCCAAAGTTAGTAGCTGTTCTAGACGGATAAGCAGCAACTTGAAAATAACGAGACGTGTACAATCATCCGTATCCGATTGATCGGCCAATTAGATGAGCCCGTGGAACACGCACATTCATTTTTGCAAACAAGAATAAAAGACAATTATTATAACATTATGCTTTTAATCAGCAAATGCAGAACTTTTTACAAGATTTTTAAAAGTAGAGCCTGACACAATGCTGTTTGTGACCTTCTCTTGAATGACATCAAACAGCTCCAATTGTCCTGAACCATTCAAAATAGAATCCAACTCAACATCAACCGGAACCTTTAACCTACGGGGTGCAGTCTTCAGAAGGTATTTATCTAAGAATGTAAGAATTCAATATAAATTGTTCGCATACCTATTATTTGGTTCATTTTGACCATACGTTCTTCAAAGTTCATGTTCCTGTATTCGGACAGATCCTCCAAAAAGTCTAAGCTTCTAGAATCTCTTGTTTTCTGGCAGAAAGATTTCATGGTCTGTCTCTTTCGTGAAGAACTCATTGCTCTATCAAATAATTCTCTGTAAACTTCCATCGGCACACCATCTTCAGAACACTCCTGTGAACATTTTCTTGCAATGATGACGTTGGCTACAAAATTCAAATGAAAGGAGTTGGGATGTTACTTACCTTGTACAAGTTCATCTGACACAAAGCAACTATAATGAGAACATAACAATGTGACGGGTACAGTTTTTAGAGGCGTAGTTATCATTGCTTCAAGAGAGGTTGAGTTGACGGAACTTGATTTGATGTCGGATAGATCCACACCCTTTAGAATGGTTATAATGTTCATCACATCAAACACTTCCTCCTTAGATAGTTTGAACTCTTTGAAAAATGCATCATTGGCATGGTTGATTGTACCGTCATTATGGATTGTTACCACAAAATCGGGAATGGCATTCATGATGGCTGTCATTCTTTGCTCTTGTACTGCTGTTCTCTCTAAAACTTGTTTTGTTTGTAGTTGAGATGAATCAAGAGATTCTAACATTAAATTAACGCATTGCGACATGGCTCCAATTTCGTCGCCAGTGTCCTCGTTACCAACATGTTGACTAAAGTCACCTGTTTTTGTAACAACTTCCACATCCTTTTTTAACTTTAAAATTGGACTCACAACAACAAGATGAACAATAAGTTGAACAATAACAGCAAGAACAAAAACTGTTCCTAACAAGACACCCAAAGCAATACCAAGAGAAGTCATCCCTAGTTTAAGAACTGATCTACTCACATCAACAGACAATATAATAGAAGGCACGCCGTACCAGTCCTCAATAGCAGCAAATGTTTGCATTCTAGCTTCGGATATTTTTGAAGACAATCCAACCCTCCTACAAATCCTACCCTCCGTGAAATCCTGGTCAATTAATTTTACAGGCGTAGCACCATCTGTCTGCCATTGCTGGTCGTTGGAAGGAACGGTATGCTTTATTGATTGAACCAAATTTTCATATCGGTTAGTAAAGTCAATTTGACTGCCAGGACCAGAGAATATATTAAAGTGAAGACATACTAACGCAATGTCAGCATATGTTTGTAATACATTAACATCTTGAAATTGTATATGAAACCCAACACCTAATGGAGGCCCACTTAGGTCTGTACGTAGAATAGGTGCGGCTGTTATTAGTAATAACCTTCCGTTATAATTTCCATATCCAATGGTAGAATTGGTTAGATTATTAATAATCTTTTGTATCATTGACTGTGTAATGTTTGTTATCTCCACTGGTGTTGGTATTCTACTCTGATTTCTGGGTAATGAGTAGTCATAACCCACAGAGAAGACAACTGAACCATTTAAATATAGGTATGACTTTGAATGTGTTATTCGTTTAGAGTGTTTAAACTTACAACGAATGAAAGATCTAGATTTTTGCATTGAAAATACCCAAAATTGTTGTTCACAAAATCTGTAATGTCTTCATTTGTTTTACTATCGTTCAGTAGTCCTTCCATTAATGTATAGCTTCCGTCCCAAGCCACATTGTTGTACAATAGCCTACTCAACCCATTGAATTGGTATCCTACTGCTGAAATGGTGTTCGAGAGATAACCACGAGCGTTTGTAGCCTCCAGGTTTAAAAAAGTATACGGAAAGATTCCAAGCAGTACTGCCAGGAATGTAAAGCATAAGATGATGAAGAGAAGTAAAAGAACGACCGTTACTTTGAACCTCAAAGAATTAATTGATATTGCCAAGCTATCTTTCCATCTTGGAATTTCTGTTGTGTTCAATAGTGGTGTTGGTGACGAAGGTGAGGCTGGCGTAATCTCCATTAATTTTAAACGCTCGTTAAAAAATGGAATATTTGACGTTGACACATTGTAGACCATAAAAGTCTGTCATAAACCCCCCAATCCACCAATCGAACTGTGGTTATGATAGCCTAAACTATAATAATTATACTTGTTTTGTTGAAACTACTGTATGAATGAAGTGGCAGGGTGTCATCATAATTTCTCTGACTACTAGTAGGTTGGCTTGTAAGCGAGGTGAACATAGTTGAGTAGAAAATCATTTTATAAGATTTTCCCTTCGCAGACCTCATTATGCTCTGATTACTTCGGAGGCATCATGGGAACTAATTGCTACGTAGAAACATTTCTTTTCCCAAGTGACCACGATCGAACCGTGATAAGCGTGCACAATTAATTGAATGTAAAAGTTACACTGGCAACGGGAAGCATGAGGTCAATCTAATCACACAAGAGATTTAAGGTTTGCATTATAATTTAAAAATGCATTGACGGGGATTTTCGTACTTATCGAACCCCGGTCTAGACGATGGCAACGTCCAATTCTACCACTAAACCATCAATGCTTACGAAAAATTAATAGTTCAAAATACAGGGAATAATATTTTTTGTGAATAAAAAATGACAAAACCTATTAAGAGGAAGATCAAAACTATACATCATTACTACCATTCAACAAAGCATGTTGGAAATAAAAAGAATTTTAACCATATCCCTTGTGTTCTTTGGGTTATTTTGTCTTCTTTACAATTCTTTGTTGAGTTCAAAATAGAATGGGAAAGAGGAAGAGGAATAAGGGAGGCGTCGATCACGCGGTAGCACAATTCGAAGCCAAACTAACGAGGCCCTGGTGCTTCTATTGCGATAGAGATTTCGATGACGAGAAACTGCTCATGCAACATCAAAAAGCTAGACACTTCAAGTGCATACACTGTAACAGAAAACTAGGTAGTGCATCTGGGATGGCCACTCACGTGCTACAAGTCCACAAAGAAGTTGTACTAAAGTAAGTCAACACCACCCAGTGCCCCACTCACACAAACCAGAATACCTGGTGCCAAACAAGGAAGATGTTCCATAGAATTCGAAGTAGAGTTAATTTTTCAAAACAATCCATAACATTATAGATTTTCGGAATGGAAGGAATACCGCAGGAATACATTTTACAAAGACAAGCTGCGCTCGAGTTACAAATGAACCAAGAAGCGCAACAAAACGGGGAGGCCCCTACCAAAAAGCTAAGATCCGCCGAAGAAATTATCACCGCAAACTTACAAAATTCACAATCCCTAAACTCTGCATCATCATCCACAACAGGTCCCATATTCGCATTACCGACCATTTACAATCAACCCATCTCCGCTGCGCCCATGCTCACAAAACCACCACCGCCCAATCAACCACCACCGCCCATCACACAACCACCGCCACCGCCTCCACCACCAACACAACCACCTCCACCACCTCCAGCCCCCACAACTGCTCCATATCCCTATTTCATGCCGCCGCCACCAGTCATGGGTGGTCATCCACCAGGTATGTTACCTCCATTCATGCCATCACCACTCGGCATGCCACCACCTCCAGGTATGATTTTTCCACCTCAATTTGGCGGACTCATGATTCCTCCACCTCCTTTTGCAAACAGCTCTCCTGTTCCTCCCATGATACAACCAATCATTACGAGATCAAATTCCACATCACCTCCTCCTCCGGTAGTGCCCATGTCGACGAATGTAACGTCGCCGACTGCCGGCGTAGCTTCTTTTGATAAGGGCGAACCGGAGACGAAATTGATTTTTGAAGATGGGGATGTTTCAATGGTTAGTCATTTTTTTCATTTTAGTGTTTAATGTTTTTTATAGGAGGAGAAGAGAGCGGATTTGTTGATGTATGCATTACAGACGACGTCGAGCGAACCGGTGGCACCGGATGTTCCGCCGGTAGAGGAACAATCGGTTCCGATTGATTTGAACAATGAGTGTTGAGGATGAACAAGGTCATTAAATGAGTATGTCTACATGTTTTTTTTCAATCAATAAAATGTTTTATTTTGAACAATTCATGACGTGAATAAATCTATTGTGAAACCTCCAATATGATTGTTACATATTGCGGCGCCGTTGTTTTGTGAGTCAGCGTCATTTGTGGTGTTTATATTCTATAAAGGTGCTCAGTTGTCTTCTTGATCTTGTAATATCGAAGACATTAAATTATAAATCTTCAACCTTTCATCTTGTAATATCACGACTTAATGTACTCTGAAAATAGATCTTAAAATCAGCCAAGGAACGCCGAAATACACAACACATAATGCGATTAAAACGTTTTTTTAAAAAAAAAAGCCTAGAACAGGATGAGGATCAATACTGCTCTAGAAAAAGAATTAAAAGAGAACACGAAAATAAAACAGATCCGCCTGTGCCTGCGGAAAATACGAACATTAAAGCGCTTCCAATAGAATTGTGGACAATTATTGTAGAGTTTTATTTGGAAGACCAAGATTTTAATGGTTATCCAACCAGCGCAGGGCGAGGCCAACGATACCAGAATTTCATTTGTCAATTAAATGTTTTGTACTCGATTAACAAGGAGATGAAGGAAATATATGACATTTTTATTAATAAATGTTATCAAAACAATTCGGAACCAGACGCAATAGAACAGATATTTGAAGAAGAAAGAATAGAAGTTATCAGATGTTTTTATAAAAAGTTGAAAGGGTCTGAACGTCTTCATAAGCTAATGAAATATGGATTTTTAGAAAGAACAGGGTATGATGAAATAATGCAAGTACAGAAAGAAGAAGACAAACTCATCAACGAAGTCAAAAGATTGTTAAAAGATGATCAAATTATTGCCAACGAACATAGTAGTTATATCATATCCTGTGCTTGTAAAATTGGATCGACAGATATTGTTCAATTTCTCATCAACCACAAAAATATTGATCCATCTGTAGTTAAGAACTATGCTATCGGAGAAGCTAGCACGTATGGACATAAAGATGTAGTTGCACTACTTCTCAATGATTCACGTGTTGATCCATCTGCATCTGATAACTATGCTATCGGAGAAGCTAGTAAGTATGGACACAAAGATGTAGTTGCGCTACTTCTCAATGATTCACGTGTTGATCCATCTACATTTGATAACTATGCTATCAGAAAAGCTAGTAGGCATGGACACAAAGATGTTGTTGCACTACTTCTCAATGATTCACGTGTTGATCCATCTGCAGTTAAGAACTATGCTATCAAAGAAGCTAGCACGTATGGACATAAAGATGTAGTTGCGCTACTTCTCAATGATTCACGTGTTGATCCATCTGCATCTGATAACTATGCTATCAGAGTAGCTACTAAGTATGGACACATACATCTTGTTGATTCACGTGTTGATCCATCTGCAGTTAAGTATGTTATCAGAGGAGCTAATAATAATAATAGATTCAAAGATGTAGTCGAGTTATTACTTAATGATCCACGAGTTCAAAGGGAATTGATTTCAAGGCTTTTACCCCTAAAAAAATTGATCTAAAATTTTTCGCATGCGACTGTCAAGAAGCGAAGAAGGACAAATAGGTTCAATAAATTTTTGCTTTTATCACCCCATACGTCATCGATAAAATCTTACCCCTATGCTGCACCGTCTCTAGAGCTAATGAATTTTCTGCAGCCGCCGATATGGAAATGATATTCCTGAGTTTGTGTTTGATGGTGAGTTTCTGTTCGTCGAAGAGTTATCACCAAGTTGCTAATATGTTTAGTAATATAAAGTTTTAAATTGCCGTTGTTGTATTGAATTAGTTCATGAGATGGCTCACGACCATAAAAACTTGTTTGAAATTTATGTGTTTTGTATAAAGTTTTGAACAATCTATTCTTATTGTTTAATGATTAAATGAGAAGAATCCTAGTCAAACTCAAAGATGTCTTTTTGTAAACTAAAGAAAATTGAACCTTCAAAAAGAAATTACGTCACATTGCGATGTGTTCAACTGGAATGCTTTGTCACAGGTTTCTTTCATGTAAACAAAATCAAATGATTTGTGAGTTCAACAAAATAAAAATACAAACAACGATATGAATTCCTCATGGGATTACGACTACGTCTGCAAAATTGTTGTTGTAGGAGACGCGGGGTGCGGAAAATCTAGCATGCTTATGCGGTACATTGACTCTGAATTTCATACCGACATGCTTACGACAATTGGCGTTGATTTTAAACTCAAAACAATGGAGGTAGAAGGAAAGATTATAAAAGTACAGTTTTGGGATACAGCTGGACAAGAGCGCTTCAAGAGCATAGTTTCAGGTTATTATCGGGGTGCTGATGGTGTGCTTGTTACATATGATGTTACAAACAATAGCTTCTACAACGTACCAAGGTGGTTGAATGAAATTCATCAAGGAAGTGGTAGAGACACAAAGATTATGCTAGTGGCTACAAAGTGTGACGATGTTTACAACAGAGTCATAGATAGACAAAAGGGAGAGGAGCTGGCAGCACGACACAACATTCCTTACATTGAGACTAGTGCTAAAAAAAACATGAACATTGACGAATGCTTTGATGGCATTGTAAACAACGTGATAAAATCTGACTTTATTGCATCCAAGAGAGCCAAAGCAGCTCTTGTACCACTACCGACTACTCAACCTATTCGTGAGGAGTCGATGTGCTTTGGCTCCAATGGTTGCTCTATTATGTAACGACTTATATACTGTCATCAAAATAAATATGTTTTCTCAACAATTGAAGGCCCTATATTGAGTAATAAATATTTTATTTTATTTTATTATTTACCATACTCCAAAACACTCCTCCACCAAGTAGCAATTCTCTTGGTCTGCCATTTTGAACGACCTTACCATCACTCATCACAATGACACGATCATAATCCATAATTGTTTCTAGTCGATGTGCAATGCAAATCACTGAACAATTGGAGAATTCTCTCCTGATGGTACTTTGGATTAATGCATCTGATGCATAATCAACATTTGCAGTGGCTTCGTCGAGTATTAGTGTTTTACAACCCTTGAGCAAGGCACGACACAAGCTCAACAACTGACGCTCTCCTGTCGAGAGGTTTGATCCATTCTCAGCAATTTCTGAGCTCAAACTATTGAACTTTTTATTGAGTTCAACATGACAAAGAGTTTGCCATATTTTGGTGTCCTGATATTGATTTAAGGGATCCAAGTTATCACGAAGAGTACCTTGCATGAGTATAGGATCCTGTGGTATGATGGCCATGGATGACCTTAACTCTGACAGGTGCAAATTACGTGTATCAATACCCTCAATGGATATCGACCCCATCTCAATTTCATTTAGACGGAATAATGCATTGATCAATGATGTTTTACCACTTCCAGTTCTACCAACAATTGCAACTTTTTCACCAGGATTAATGTGAATAGAGACATTATCAAGTACATATTTTGGAATTTCTGTATCGTACCGCATACAGATATTTTCAAAATCAATAGAAGGACCTTTCAACATAGTAGGAAGTTCTTTTGAGCATAATGGTTCGTATTTTTCAGATTTGATTCGACTGTACTGCTCAATACGTTCCACTGAGGAAACTTGACTTTCTACAGAAGCTAATAATTCAGTCAATGCATAGAAGGAACTTTGGATATCGGTTATGTGCAGAACAGCAACAGCAAAGAATGCCACAATGTTAGCGGAAGAGGAGGGATCAACGGAAGTGATGAATGGTAATGTGCACATGCACGCCATCAAGAGAGTGGAAGCTATAGTAACACCAATACACTCAATACGTAAATCGAACCATGAGGATGCAAAATTCATGCATCCTTCCAACTTGAAGGCTTGTTTAAGTTTATTTGAATTTTGTTCTAAGAAATCTTTCTGAACACCAAAAGCACGAATTACCGATAGTCCTGATAGCGTCTCACTCAAGTGACTGATTGATGGTGCATAAGCTTTGGATTCTAAACGAGAAAGATCTCTATTCAATGCTTTAAAATAACGATACAATTTGAAACAAGAATATAGAAGAGGTATAATGGCAGCGATTAAACCAACTCCATAGAGATGAGACATTCCAAAAGCGATTGAACCAATAATAAACAAGGACACTATCAAATTACAACTAATCGAGATTAAATAACGAGCATCAGATCCGAGGTGATCTAATCGATTCATATCCTTACTGAATCTAGAAATAATCTTGCCGGAGGATGTATGATCGTAGAATTGAACCGGAGCACACACAATGGACTTTAACAGTCCGACATGATACCGTTTATTAGTTTGAAGCATGTAGTGACCACCAAGAGCATTGGAGAAGATTTTCAAAATGGAAGAAACGACTCCAAATCCAATGTAGAGAGAAACAGGATTATTAACAGAAGTGCTCCAATTAGCCAAGTACCAATCACTAACAGTCATAAATACTTTATAACCCAGTTCCAAAACAATAATAACAACAAATAAACATACGTTGTAGTTAGTAACGTATTCAAACAATAACTGTAATTTACTTTTATCGTCATCAGGAATTAATTTATTATTTTCAACGCCAACTACCTCTTCATCACTTTCGCTAACTGGCTCTTCATCATCAGACAATGATCCAAGGTCATCACTACAGCTCAATGACTCATTTTCATTTTTTTGAGTTCTGGACATATCGATAGCAAATTCACTATTCAACAATTCATCAAAAGAAGAAAAAACACTTTGGATCGCTCCATCATCAATTACAACAATTTTATTAGCTTTTTCTAACATATCCAGGTGATGAGTCACCAAAATACGTGTTTTATCAGCTAATAACCCAAGTATTAACTGATTCATGATATGCCTACCAGTATTAACGTCCACTGCAGATAATGGATCGTCCATCACGATCAACTCGCATTGATTTCTTCTATAAGCAGCTCTAGCCAAATTCAATCTTGATTTTTGACCACCACTTAACATGACGCCGCGTTCGCCTACAACCGTTTCATCTCCATTGGAGAATTGCTCCAAATCTACATCAAGATGACACGCTTTGATGACCGACTCGTACAAAGCGTCAACGAGATTTTCTTTACTACCGAATAAAATATTATTGCGAATGGTATCGCTTCTTATCCAACCATCTTGAGATGAATAAGAAACGCCAGAGTTGATTGGTTGACTGGTGCCTTTAGTAATGTTCATTTCGTTGAGCATGGCTGATAATAACGATGTTTTACCAGACCCTACCTTACCAACTATAGCCACAAATTCTCCCTTTTGAATTCGTAAAGTAATGTTTTTTAATGAAAATGAATTTTCATTCTTGTTCCATTCGAATGATGCATCGCGAATGTCGACAACTAATGATTGTTGAGCGGCGGTATTGTTTTTGGTTAATGTCGATATTTCGTCTAGATTTAAAAATGTAAAAATGCGATCTGATGATTTTTTTGCTTCGGATAAAATGACGATGGCCTCTGGAATGGCCTGTAGAGGATATTCCAACAATCCGATAGCGACGAGGCAACTAAAGGATTGTGAAATGGTGAGTCGATGTCGAGATGTAAATGTGTGGAATAAAAAGATGGCAGAACTCACTGTGAATGTGCATGAGCTCCAAATGAATTCGATAAATGTGTTGCAGTGAGCGAGTGTTGTTTTTGTGAGTGTTTCGGTTGACCACACTTGATTGATTTTTTCACACATGATGTTTTCCCATGCAAATGATTTGACGAGTCGAATGGATGACACCAACTGAGTGATTAGTTTTGATTGTTGGTCGTTGAGATTGTCGCATTGTGTGGAATGGTCGTCGTAGATTTTTTGAACGTGTACGTAGATGGGCACGATGCAAAACATGACTAGGAAGCCAACTATTGCAGAGGAAAGATCTACGGATGTGCTGACTAGATAGAATGCCATGATGATTTTGAAGAGAGATGCCCAGAGAATGTGTAATTGGTAGAGCATGCGAACAATACGATCCACGTCGAACGTAGTCAAGTTCATAATCTCTCCTGTAGTTGTTTGTTGTTTGGATTCGTTACTGATTAAAAGTGATTTTGAATAAATGGCTGTTGATAGAATGTATCTCAACTTTTTTTCAAAATCCTTCAAATGATTTGCAAAGTTGTGATACAAGATGATTTCCAAGAACTTGAGAAATGTGTATAGTATGGATAATAAGAGCACCCAGGTTACATATGTTGTGTACGTGAGGTCATTGTGATTCTCCACCATGAAAAGTAAATGTTGCATTACGAAGGGGGAGAGGGTAAGTGCAAGATCGCTGGCGAATCTTCTTATTCCACACAAGTAGAATTCTTTACCAAAAGCGTGATGTAGAGCGTATAGAATAGGCCATCTTTTGTTTGTTAGTGCGTCTTTCGCTAACTGGGTGTTGAATTTGTGGAAGTTGCTTTCTGTATCAAGTCTTTCGACATCAAAGTGTTTTGTTGTAATGTCCTCTTCCGATAAAGTCTTTTGGTGAGATAGTGCAATTAACTCTGATATTTGAGAGTATAGATAGTCTTTGGCTAGACTGAAGTTTCCGGTTATTTTCTTCATTGTAGAATTGAGTTGTGAAAGTCGTTCTTATTATACTTTTTTTTGTGGAACTTAATGAGGAACTTCTTACCCTAAAACGAAGGAGTGATTTCGATCTTGAACTTTTGTTGCAGACAATAACTGTGCTGGTATTTAACATGGATCACAGCAGTAGTATAATTATAATAAAGCATTTAATGATTTGAGTATTATATCTTGATATTGATACATATTAGAACTGCTTCAACTGGTCTCCACATTCCAACATATCACCAACTGCAACAAGTTTGGGCCTTCCTTCAAATGTAATTGGATTACCATCAAACAATACAAAATTAGCTCTTGTACCCACTTTGATTCTGCCTACACCATCTGGTAATGAGAACATGTCAGATATCTGACTGGTGATACTTTTTAATGCAAAAGATGGAGGTAGAACACCAAAGCCATCTGTAGATAACAAACCAGCGGCCCACCTCAGATTTCTCGTGCTTGCAGCAGCACTACCAATTCCGACACCGAGCGAGACGCCATTTTTATATAAAACAGAACTACCAAAGTCGTCAGACGACCGGCGCATGTCCCAGTCTTCCAACCACTGCTCACCTTCGGCAATGGGCGTCACAATAACAGAAACATTTTTTGTAATCATGTCAGATATTAAATGAGCTTCTGCACCGCCCGTCACAATAAGTTTAAAACCAAACTCTTTTTGCAGAGATAACAATTGATCCAGATCATCTGCTTGATGACATTTCGCCACAATAAGTGGGATATCGGACATTTTATTAAAGAAACCTCTTAATTTGCTGACTTGTTCACTAACGGAGTTAAACTGTTGCTTTGAAGTAGATTTTATAAGGAGACCTATGTTAACATGCAAGGCCACTTGTTCTTTGATGACACTATCGCTGATCATTTTTCCATTAGTATGAAAAGCGACGCTCCACCCATTAACAAGAGCGTTGCCTTGACGACGAGATATGACAGTAGTTACACCAGATTTGAATGCTGCTCTCATTGTTCTACTTTCCATTCGAACAGCGTCTCTCGCCCTGAGATCTTCATTAAATGGAGTTGTACTGGTGCCGTCATTCGTGGTGACTTCGGATGAAATATCTTTCAATCCAATGTCAGTAGTTGACTCAATCATACCAGGAGTTAATATCCCGTTTTGATTAGTAACACTAAACACCACAGCGTCGGATGGTATAACACAAGAAGATCCCACACATGATACATTACCATTTAAAACAACGACATTTCCTCTAGAAGCATCCTCTGTTCCATCCATTGTGTACAGAAGAGCATCTTTGATAGCATAAGAAGAGTAGCGAGTACGAGTAGTGCACTCACCACCTATAGACTGCTCTACAACAATATGATCTGGACGAGAAGTAGATTCAATTTTATTTGGGTTTGAATGTAGAGGTATCTTATTATCAACTAGTAAGGCTCCATCTACAAAGACTTTATCAGCACGAGCACCAAGTTGCAATGGATGTCTGTCATAAATCACCACATCAGCATCATAACCAGCCCGTAACGCACCTACTCTGTGACCCAACTTCAGTGCCTTTGCAGGGTTGATTGTGATTGCATCCAAACTACCCTGCAGAGACATACCAAAATAATACGCCTTTCCAGCGCTCATTAATAACCACTTGGAATGAGTGACTGGATGATCGCTCTTCAAGATGACATTCACGCCTGCTCTTTCTAATATGACTGGAGTGTCAACACTAGCTTCATAAGCTTCAGTTTTAAATCCGAACCTATCGGCAAATATTGCAGCTGAAATATTATTTTTTAAAAACAAATCTGGAACTTTGTGTGCTTCGATGGCATGTTGGAAAGTGTCAATTTTAAAATTAAATTCTTTGCTTAACCTGACAATCATTTCAAAGTCATGAGTCTGATAGCAATGCACATGTAAAGTAATATTAGGATGATTACGCAACAAATAAGATAAACCATTCAATTCTAAATTCTCTGGTCTATGTAAAACAGATTTTGATGTGATTCCACAATCAAAATCATCTTGCTTTTTTATTAAATCTTTAGCTTGTTGTAATTTTTCTCTCATAAACCAAGCGCTACCCATTCTACTACTTGGAGCCTTACCTCTGTTGTAGTAGTGTTTGGGGTTTTCACCACATGCCATCTTGAGGGCCATGGGCGCTCCTGGAAATAACATATCGGAGTTGGAAGTTCCGATTTTATTTTTCACAATTACTCCTTCTCCGCCCATTGTGTTGCTGCTTCCTGGTAGAACCAGAGAAGTAGTAACACCTGATCTAAGAATGTGATCTATTGCAAAGTCTTCGGAATCTAGTGCATCTATTGCCCGCATCTGAGGCAAGACGGGATTTGTGATTTCATTTACGTCGGTATTACCAGAAAGTCCTTATGGATTTAATAAAAATTATCGACGTAATTACTTACCTGGTTTGCCGTGAACTCCTAAATGTGAGTGGCAGTCAACTGTCCCTGGCATGATGTACTGTACAAAGAGTTAATTTTAATAAATGCAGCGCCACTAACCTTTCCCTCTGCATCTATTATTTCATACGCGTCAGATTCTTTGACGTCTTGTCCGACGTTCACTATTTTACCATTTGTGCCAATTAACACAGAGAATCTTTCAACTATGGATCCGTTGAGAACTGTTCTTCCATTTTTAATCAAAGTTTGTTTTGAGTACTTGATGGGGGGACGATCTGGATTAATATCGTACTTCTTCGGAGAGAATATTGGCGGCTGTTTGCAACGTATAGCTCTTGGTGATCCGCCTAATGTGGTGTCGAAGTTTTTCTCAGCTCCTCTAAATATGATCAACGGTGCAACCACCGACAAGGCCAGGCAAATGCCCAACAAAACGTACTTTGACATTGCTTACAAAAATAAGAAGATAGATTGTCTCAGATGGTCAGGAGTTGGGTCAAGGCACTTTTGGACCCTTATCTAAATCTCCTACAGAAATATCCAATACCAACAAAAAGCGTCTCTGCAGCAGTTGTTCTTGGAGCAGGTGACATTGTAGCCCAAACAATGGAGAGGAAGACAGCAGAACAGAAAAATTGTGTGCATCTTGGTCATAATTATGTTCGCACCGTAAAAATGGCATCTTATGGCCTTATTTTTCTTGGACCATTCCTTCACAACTGGTACAAGCTTCTACAGAAAGTTGTCGTTGTGAGTAAGACACCAGATTCGAAACTCAAAATTATGAATGGCCTGAAGCAAACTATCATAGACCAAACTATTGGAGGACCCTTTGTTGTCGCAGTCTTCATGTCTTATATGACAGCTTTAGATGGTGGCGATGTGAAGCAGAAGTTGGAAAATGATTATCTCAAGGCAATGTCAGTATATTATAGGATTTGGCCGATAGTACAATTCCGTAAGCTTCTACCTTCCAATGTCTAATAATGTTAGTTAACTTTACTTTTATACCAATACATTTCAGAGTTCTGATTGCAAACACTGTGAGTGTATTATGGAATGCATTTTTATCCCACTTGCAGTATCAGAAGAGTATAGTTTATGTAGACAGAATTTAAACAGAGACCATAAACAGTCAACACGAATAAAACGACGAAGGCGACATCATCTATCCGGAAAATACAAAATGAGGATGTGACGATATGTGACCTCGGTAACATAAAATAAATAAGCATTAATCATAATTTCCTACTTTTATTTGGTTTTGACAACATATGATATGACCAGGTATAAAATACCAACCAAAGCAATTAGAACAATAATTATGATTCCGCACACCATAAGACGAGTTCCTCCTCCAACTGCTGCCACTGCCTTTTCCAAGTCCTTATTCAAATGTCCAAGCTTGGCATTGTATTTGTCTACATCAGCGCTCATCTTGTCTAACATAAGTGCTTGTTTGTCCAACTCCAATCCAATCGAGTTTGCAATGTCGGCAAGTGTATCCAACTTACCATCTAATAGATCTAATTGATTATCTAATCTCTTCTTATTAGCTTCAATCTGTGCAAGACCCTCGCTGATATCTAGTGTGGGAATCTCGATCTGTCTCTCTTGTTTTACCAAGTCATCAACATTGTCGAACTTTGGCTTCTTTGAACTGATCTTTTTATCCTCCTTGCCCCCCATCAATAATGTTTTCTGACGACTCTTGATTGATTTAATACACTCTTCGATGGCGCTGAGATCCTTCTCTCTTTGCAACCTCAATTCCTCTGGCATGGTACTTACTTTCGACCATAGTGCCTTCTTGGCCTTGGCGTCCTCGTGAATCTTTTGCATTTCCTTGAACAGTTTTTCTACTTTCATGATGTTCTTAATCAATGCTTTGTTGTTGAGCTCATCGCCTCCTCTTTCTTTTGTTTCTAGTTGTTCAATCACTTGTCTTAAAAGTTTGTCCATGTTGTATTTTTTTTGTTCAAACAAGTCAAGCCTCTTTAATCCGTTCTTTGCAGCCTCGTCGGCTTTTCTGCGCATTTCTTCATCTTCAAACTGCCCACAATCAATTCTTACTTCGTACAAGCGACGCATCAAGTCGCTCATACCTGGGGTACAGCTTCCAATCTCAAACCCAGTACCCTCTAAAGCCTCTTGGGACTCTTTTTCCGCACGTCTAGATGCTTTGGCCATGTATCCGTTTCAAATGTCAATGCCTTAAATAAATAGTTATTGTAAAAGTCATGTCTATGTGACAAACTCTTTAACAAACTAGAATGTGCTTAGAAATTTAAACAAAAAAGGAAAGTGTATGTTGATTACGATCTGGCCTCCAGCACTTAGTATTTAGTCTCTCGCGAGTCATGAGAACATTTAAAATTACCACATTTTCAGGATGCGTAACAATGTCGCATCCATTAGTAGATTTCAAAACAATCCGCAAAAGAGACACGGTCACAAAAATTGAGTTTTAAAATTTCACTTCTCAAGTTCCTCTTTCTGATTACTTTGACTCTTCATATTATACTCTCAACACACTCCACCAAATGAAACACCATTATAGCCATGATAAGTGATTATATTTTGGTTAGCCGATGAATGGCATTCGATCAAAATGCTGGATGTGCTGACAAAAAAGATCTAGGTGATTATATGCTTCAGAAAAGTATCATCAAGGTGTGATGAATATCCTCCAGCCTAACGATTAATAGTGATGAGCTCTCAATAACCAATATTGCTCTCCGTACATTTCAATGTAAAATAAAATAATCATTTAATTTTCTAGTTGACAGCGCCAACAATATCCGTTAGGTTTGAAACGATTTTTCAAATTCGTAATAGAAAACAAAAGAACTACAACATGTTCAATGCTAGACCTGATGACCTTAAGGTCGCACAGGTATTTAGAGCGAGCACTCCCAATAGAGTTTTATTGAACAAGAATCTCAATAAAGAAAAGTATGCAACACTACATTCATTAAACTAATCCAATAGCATCATGGCGATGTCAGTACCAAATAGCCCTAAAGGATCTCCAGTTTCTGTCAAGTCACCTATGTCACCTAAATCACCCATGTCACCTAAATATACATTATCACCAAAAAGTCCACTTTCACCCAAGTCTCCAATGAGAACACCAGGAGGAAGGTAAGTACCATGACATGTTTTTAGTTGTTTACTTTGCAGTGTATCTCGCAGATTAGACTTCACCCCCACCCATGGATCAACTTCAGATTATTCTGATAAGGATTCAATAGTAAAGAGGACGGACAACATTAATGTTTTCCTACGTATTAAACCTCTTCCTAACGACGAAGTGGATGAGAGTATAACTTACATTGATGAACAAAATGTGGACTTTAAATCAAACAAAATGTCACAGAATTTTGCCGAGTCAAGTCGGTTCAAGTTCATGCACATCTTTAGAGATTCTTCACAACAGAAAGAGGTCTTTGATAGAACTGCAAGGCCGCACATCAACAGCATGTTTGAGGGAAGGGACTCACTACTATTCGCCTACGGTGTCACCAACTCCGGTAAAACATATACTATGATGGGGAAATTAGAGTATTGTGGAGAAGGAGAAAACTTCACACAAATGAACAAAAAAACCAAACTACAAAAGAAGAAGAATGTACAGATGAGACAAAATGGACAACAGGGCATTATTCCTCGTGTATTGAATGACATGTTTGAAACTATTGATGCTCGTCAAGGTGATTTGAGTGAAGGTGAGGAGTATGTCGTGTCTTTGAGTTTCTTTGAGCTTTACAACGAATCCATTTATGACCTTTTATCTGAGGAGAGTGAGGTACTTCAAGAGAATCAAAATTCTGTATCCTTCATTGCAGGTGACAATACAAGGCCTCGCCGAAAGAAGTTGAGGATTGTCGAAGACAACAATGGAAGGCCTTTCGTTTCAGGATTGAAAGTGAACCAAATAAGCTGTTCGTCTGAAGGTTGGGACCTCTTGATGAAGGGAAACCAGAGGCGTCAAGTTGGAACTACCCAATTGAACTCCGACTCATCAAGATCACATGCCGTGTTCATTTTAAATCTTCAAATCAAGAATGAAGCACTAGGAAAAGTCACTGAAGTTTCCAAGATGAGCATTGTCGATTTGGCAGGATGCGAAAGAGCCAACAGAACTGGTGCTGATGGAGAGAGACTCAAAGAAGCTGGAGGTATTAACAAGAGCTTGTTGGTGCTTGGAAGATGCTTGACTGCCATACGTTCCAATCAAACAACAAAGAAATCCAAGCCTATTCCCATCCGTGAATCAGAGGTCACAAGGCTATTCAGAAATGAACTGTTAGGAGATGCCAGCGTTGCGATGATCGTTACAGTCAGTTCCTCCATGGCTGATTCTGACGAAACAGTTAATGTTATGCGTTACAGTGCTGTCGCCAAAGACATTAAAACTTCTTCAAAGGTTGACTCACGTCTAAGACGTGTCACACAAACACCACAGCACAATCTACCTGTTTCCTCACCTTTTGTGAATCCAAAAATCCTCCCAACCGTTTCTGCACTTCCATCTCCTAGAAGAGCAAAACCAACAATCTTCACATCCTTACCAAAGGGGGCGATAAGCAATGAGGCCGAAGTTGAGGCACTCAGAGAACAAATAAAAAATCTTGAAGATGAAGTCGCAAGGAACCACAAGCCAATCAACAGAGTTGAACTAGAGAATAGCATCAGAAGAGAAATTGCTGAAAAGATGGCCCAACAGGAAAAGGAACGTGCCAGAAGTTACAACGAGTACATTCAATCCGAAATAGGATCCCATGAAGAGCAGATGGAAAGAATACAAAAACATTACTTTAAGGAACTCAACAGACTCAGACAAGAATGTGACGATTGTGATGCTCAAGCACAAACTTGGCGCGGAAAGTGCGACGAACTCACAATGAGCAATAGAGAGCTATTAGACGAGATCAACATTCTAGAACAACGCATAGAATCAACCAAAAACATTGACTCCGAATCACACGTCAACGAATTAAAAGGACTCAGAGAAAATCACATCAAGTTGATGAACAAGGCCAGAGAAGATCACGAAAAGATTGAATTATCACAAAAACGTCAAATTATAGACCTTCGCAACGAAAACACTAATCTGAAAGAACAGCTCTCACAAACCAGTCGATTGGAATTCTACAACAGTCAACTAGAAAAAGAAGTCAACACACACAAGGACTCTGTAACTAAATTGGAAAACAAGATCTCCTCACTAAATGTTTTGACCACCACACAGTCCGATCGCATTCACAGTCTCGAACAAGAACTCAAGGCTTCCTCTCTCCAAAGCGATGCAAGCATCAGAAACGCACTACAACATGCAGAAACGTCCGTATCGGCCATGAACGCTCATTTGGAACAAGAGATGAAAATCAATTTGGATCTAAACAATCAACTCAAAACCATTCACTCTCCCAAACCACGCGTCAATTCACCCGCTCTCGTCAAAGTCAAAAACTTTTTGAAACGTAGTTTGAGCTCAATAGCCTCTCCAGATCGCATCTCTGCTCTAAAACCATCACAACCAGTCAGGAAGAGTCTTAAACGTAACAGCGGATGTTTGGAAAATGACGAAGCAGATGATCAACCCGCTCAAGTAAAAAAGAGAAAAGTAACGAAATCCACACAATCTAGGAAAAAAACTGAAAATCAAGATGAGAATGTTACATTATCACCCAAGAAGAAAATTGTAACGAGGGGTAGATTGAAGTTGAGCAGCAAGAGCGCTCACACGAAAATTCAAATGGAGAGCGATGATGATTCGAGCGAAGATGAGAAGAAGGTTGTTGTCAAGATGAAAAAGAAATCAGAAGATGCGGTTGTTGTGGATGTTGTTCCGGAGGAGGAGGATGCTGTTGTTGAGAAGAAGGCACCGGCACCACCTGTCGCGACCACTACTACTACTGTTATTAGGAGAAGAAAAAAGATTGTGCAAAAGTAAATGTAAATATAGTTCATTGATTTTTGAACATGGCGTTCAGGATTGAATAAAGATAAAATTTTTGAAGGATTGACGTTGACTGCTTTCTTGTTGTAACCCAGATCTCGAATGGTGTAGTTGGTAATGTGAATCAAGGTTGACCCTGATTGTTTTGTAAAGTTCCCATTGTCAAATTTAAAAACCAAGAACTGAAACAAACATTGAAACATTGATGCAATGGTTATATTTAATTTTATATCAGGCGGTGTTTATTTGGTAGATTTATTCTGCTTCAGCTCCTCCTTTAATTCTTTGATTTGTTCGAGGAGATGAGAAATCATATTACCATGGTTTTTTTCTTTCTCCATTAATAGTTGCATCAACGTTGCATCACTTGTTTGATGTCCGCTCGCTCTTATACAGCACTTGCAATCAAAACAGCAGATACAGTTTGTTCCTGCACATCTTCCACAACAATTTGGACATCTCATATTATTTGTTGGTGATGATGTTTTGTTTTTATTATCTGGTGTTTTTGTTGGAGAGATTGGGTTGTCTGCTCTTAATTGATTAAGTTCGATCCTGGGACCCGTATGGCAGCATACTCTGCAAATGGGATATCTTTGTTCATCACTGTGTCATAGTAAATATGCTCACTGTATCTGTCAAAATCTCTACCCTCGCGCTTAATTGTAATTGCTGCTCTTCCCGACGTATCTAAAGGATCTCTTGAATCTACTATATGGAAGTCAATCATACTAGATTTAGCTTTATAGATTTTGATATCAGTTATCAGACCTGATATAATCTCATATCTCTTAGACTGCCATCTGGGTATTGGTGCCCAAAATTTATTTTGGTTTCAATCTACTCTTTATATACTGCCGTGATGGTGTGTGAAGTTTCAATCAATTTTATATTACCAATACGTCACTCTACAGGCGCTCAAAGGGATATATATGCTCAGAAATATTGACGCAGATTGTACCACAAGGCTTGTCTTCCTCAAGAGTTTGTCGGGGGACACATTGAATGTATATACGTACCCAAGTCTCATCTTCGTACTTATGTTATTGGTCATGAATTTATAAATCAATGATTTTAAGCCAGATGATGAGTGTTCCATCACGGCCAAAATACAATTAGATTTTTCTTCTTTCATGTCAATTGTGGTATCGCATGAGACATTAATGACCTCAAAGTCATCTTCTTTTATTAAGCGAGATTGATCTTCAAACACCGACTCGGAGTCACGAACGTAGATCAATGTTTTTACCCTCACGTGATCTTGCTGTGGAGCACTACTACATAGACTGTATTTCACAATTATGGGCCTTTGTATCCCTTCTTTAACCAATATGCTTAAAGTACCCAGTCCCTTGCTGTCTGTTCCATTTTCGCTAACGTGGACAATTAAAGCTTTGGGCAATACAAGAAACTTTACATCATTCTCGACCAAATACGAGTCAATCATGTGTTGAATGCTATGCTCTCCATTTCTTGTAAGATGCAAGAAAAACCCACCTTGTGTCTGTCCATTCTTTTGAAAATGATATATTAGGCCGAAAATACTCCTCAATTCCCGCGCCATGGTGATACTCAGATTTGCAAATAGAGTATTCATAAAATCTGTGACACATTCTTGTGCGTTGTCGCTGGACCATGGTTTTCCCCCTTTTTTAGTGTAAGGTAACTCATCAATAACCATTGACGGGGGTTTGTAAACTACCAATAAACTTTCAGGCTTAACCCTGTTTTTTAAAAAAAAGCATCAAAAAGTAAAACATACTGCTTAAACTCTTTTACAGAATAGAGAGCAATAATGGCACTATTATAATAGCACCCGTTTCCGATCCGGATAAGTCCTACTTTTGGGGGGCTTGTCTTTGCTTCTCCTGCCATCACGTTTTAAAACACGTCAAGTTTGACATTTGACACGAGAAATTGTTGTAATGCCACCTATAAACTGGACAAAAAGAAGTTAAATTATTAATAAAGGACTGTAATAATAGTAACCATACTAGAGCAAACAAAACTTTCCGTCACAACAGAATTACAAACTTTAATAAATTTTCACCTAATTTCCATTGAATAAAGTGTCCGCGAAGTTGTATTTCTTTCTGCTTCTAGTTCGAGCCACAGGTCATTGAGGTCAATATTTGACTTGATTAAATTGATCTGATTAGCTGGCTTCTTAATTCATTCCGTTCTTGTTGTTCCTTTGGAAGTAACTTTTTCCCATCTTTCGAATAAACAACACCTTACAATTAAAGCTTTTCGCTGAATTTTAAAAATAACCAACATCTTACAACATTTTAATAACCGAATCAACCGAAAATTGATTGAACCAGTACAAAAAGATTTTGATTGAGATGTTGATAAGTCATGTTCATCCTCTGGGAATGCCACACTAGATGTTTACTACACAATATATTTTGGATTTAAACGAAGAACGATAGATATGAAAGGTGTCAAGTATATACAGTTTAATAGTACACAAGATACATCACCATCTACCTCAGAACTTTGTTGCTCTCATGATGTTGGTATGGATCTCAAGGTGCAGATTGCCATTAGAGTCAATTTTGTCTTGACTCACCTTCAAGAAGTTAAGGCGGAATTTCTCCCTTCCATCTTCATCTAACCTGGACAAGATCTGGTCGGCAATAGGATTACGGGAGATGACAGGGTAGCTCTTTTCAAGACACCCCACATTAAACTTCATGGATACTCCAGAGACATTGACATTTCTCAATCCAGCAGAATTTGCAATCTGAATCAATTTGGACTCGTCGGCAAATCTATGGGCATGACTTGTTGCTATTCCTTCAGAGTTTTCTCTCCAATCGGAGCCCACTGTGAGGTCGGCGGCTTGTTCAATCAAAGTCATTACGTCGGTATACTTCCAGGTTGCAATAACACATGTACCGTTTGGTTTCAATAAACGTGTCATCTCGTTAACAGATTCCTGAGGGGAATAAAAATGGTCAATGGCAAATTGGCAAATGACGTAGTCAAATGAGTCACTACAAAGTGTGCTCATGTTTGCGGCGTCCATCACGGCGGTCTCAATATTATTAATGCTCTTCTTCTTGAGGCAGTTCCCCACTTGTCTTATCATTTCCTCCGAAAAGTCGGTTGCGATGAAGTGAAACTTTTTAGGGCAACACAACTCTTGGGCAACAAGAACAACTTCCCCCATTCCACAGGCCACGTCTAGTATTCTAATCTTGTTGTCTTGACCCTCTTGCAGTTGTATGTTACTTGGGGGGAAATCTGCAATGGACAGTGTTTTCTTGGCAAAAGAAGTAACGATGTCACTGAATGACTTGTGCTCGTCTACTACCTTGTTCCATTCGTCACACTTTGATGTGCCCTTGTCAATACAACTGTTGTTCATGTTTTTTTAGTTTGGTATAAGAATGATAAGATTTGAGCGGAAGTTTGAGCAGTACTGGTAACATTTTTTTCTCCGAGGACGAGTAAGATCTACAGGCTATTTTTAAGTTGTATTTTTATTTTGAATTTATCTTATTAGGATCACCCGGCTCCAAAAAAAACTGTGTTCTTGAGAAGTGATCAAAATTCGGTTTTCATACTGATAGCGAAAAAAAATGGTGAGTAGCAACAAGTATTTAGTGGTCACTAAAGGTAATTGTAACGCTGTAAAGAGGAAGTTTTTGATCTGTTGTTTATTATTTTCTCTTGTGTTGTATCGTAAGAGCAGTACAAGTAGAATTGAATTAAAATACTTATTGTGTATGTGACAGTATGTCCAGTACCTTAGTATGATGGAGGGAATCATAAATTGCGGTTGTTACGAAAGTAGACTTGCTATTTTGGTAAAACAGCATTATTGAAAAGGAAAGTGTGGTTCTCAACAAGACAAATTTTAACCGCCCACTCTTCATGTACTATTACTCTGAATCTGTTGGTGTAGAGGTATTATTTGTATGATTTGCCTCCAGTTTGATGGCTTTATGAAGTAAATTTGCTTGACTCATTTAGTTGCCCGAATTCACAATTTGAAATTTATTTTTGAGGCTTTACGAGGGGAGAAGGAGTAGAAACATTAATACTGATCCTCACCTGACAAGAATACAAAGCATTGTAATTTATGCATTTGGCATCAATGTAAATTTCTCAACTAAAGCTCTGTAACTAACTTATAATCAAGATAAGTCCGAGAATCATATGGGAGGTTACATGCAACTGATGTATTTGTCAACAATTTGTAATCCCGGGCACAATAAAAGTGAGTAGTTATAGAATTAATAGATGTAACGCGTTTCTCTTTACTGTGTATGCTATTACTAGATGTAGACCTAACCTAAATACAAAACATCGAATATATTATAGCCACCACTTAATTATTATATTACAACCCTGACTTGCCAAATCAAATCATGATTGTAACTAATGGCGTCTATTTTTGTATAAAACATGTATGCTTTATTGAACAAGCATGGAAAGCCAAACCATTCGTCACTAGGGTTGTATGCAATATGCGGTGCTGTTTGTTGCTTTGCATTGATATGCTTGACCGGCGGAGCAAGTAATAATAACTGCAACCAATTTTAGCTAACAATGACAGTATTTGCGCTTATCATCCTGGTAAATTCGGTATCACCATTTAAAGGATGTGTTACTATGAATCACTTCAGCATTAATCAAACCGTTATATTTAAATCATACGATAATGGATTTTCATTTACTATTCAAGATGCCAATGCCTCGAGGATCGCTAGAGTTGTTTCAAGAGGATTTACAATACCACAGAAAGTAGATTTAGTTGATTCACTTGATCAGCTGTCCGCAACAGGTTCTAATTTCGTACAAGCGTAAGTTGTATGTAAACTTTTTTATTGAAATTTATAGAGTTGGCGGCACAACCACAGTGTATGATTGCCAGGGATCAATCGTAGGCTATATAAAAAGACAACCAACCTATATATACTCAAAATTCACATTAATGAATTCAGCAGGGGTGGAAGTAGCCAGCATTCAGGTATGTATATTCCAAGCATTTAAAAGTTAAGTAATCCTTAAGCAAAGCCGAGTCGTACCTCCTGCATTTTACATAGTCCCGTCCAACATCGACTCGTACACAACAGCATACAATGGATACTTTGAGAGAAGTACATCACCTTTATACAGCGAGTGGAGTCTAACAATTTATGCACCTAATCCTAAACCATACGATCAAAGGCTTTTGTACTTCATTCCAGTAATCTCCTCAGTGCAGGGGCTGGATAAAACTAGCGACCAACTTTAAAAAGTATTTTAATAGAACACTAAATTTTATTACAAAAACAACATTTTTATCTATTTACCGCTCAATCTCATGATTGAATTTTCTAAAACATCCAATTCACTTGATAACTCATATAGTGCAGAATCACTAATAAGGTCTTGTTGATCTTCTAGTAATCTTTTAATGTGTTGAGAGACTGGACCGTGAGTGATGCCTGCTATCATCTGCTGTATGGTTTGTAGGTTGACCAAAACAGAGTCGATTTTCTTAAAAGTAATAAGGACTTGAGTGCTAGTGGGACCCAAAATGTTTGTGTTTGCGTCGAAGCTTTGAGATGTGTTTTGAGTTTTTTGAACTTGATTAACCCAAGGAGTGAATTCCTGGTTGAAAGTTGTTACGAAACGTTGCATGAGGACTCCTAATGTGTTCAGTTTTGAAATGATTTGTTCTACTGGGTCATCGATGCTTTCCGTGTGAGCAGAATCAAGGTTGACATCAGAGTCGATGAGGGAGTGTTGCTGTCTCAATTCGTCCACCTGTTGTTTTAAAGTTTCCAGATTCTTTTCTGAAACATTAATCCTCTCTTTGAACTCTCCTTGTGACGGACTTGGAATGTTAAATAATTATTATAAAATTAATGAACAAACACTTTATGCTCTGAGATTCTACTCAACATGTCATTGTTAAAGAGTTTGTATTCTTTGGTGAAAATACGATCACCGTTTTGTACAATCTGCTTTGTAAAATTAATGTCTTTTATCAATTGTGCCTGCCCAAAGTTCAAATCCTTCTTGGCCTCGACCAGATCAAGCAACTGGTTTAAAAGTCTATAATTTTTCTCAGCATCACATTGACCTTGAATAAGGGACAGGTCACTTTGACCGCATATACCCAGCATGGAGAAACATTTCAAATAAACATGCTCCCTTTCGTCGTTGCTCTGTGCTCTCTTTAACGTGTCAAGTAAATGAGAGGGAAAGAAACTTTCTTCATCTCCTCCTGAAAAGTATTTGAGGAGGATGTGTTGCATTAAATCATATCGTGGATTGCCTGACTGACATAGTGTTTGGTGAGATAATCTATAAGAAGCTTGGTAATCTAAGATTGACTGTATCCGACGAAGTGCACTTTCACTAAGAAAATCTGTGTTGCTCATTTTGGGGGCATGGTTGACAAGAGATCATCAATTATCAAAAACAAACTCAAATCAAGATGACAACACCATTCACTTTAGAAAATTCATTGCCTCTTGCAAAAAAGTTCGTGGAATTCGTAAACAAGTCAAAATCTCCATATTTTGCGGTTGATACCGTTAAGAAGACATTACTCAACAATGGTTTTCAACATTTGAGCGAGAAGGAAAGTTGGTCTCTTAAACCAAGTGGTAGATATTTTTTCACAAGAAATCACACATCCATTGTTGCTTTTGCAATTGGGGCCAAATACAAGTCAGGTAACGGCTTCAAGATCATCGGATCGCACACAGATTCACCAGACCTTCGACTCAAACCAGTGAGTGCAGTAAACAGCCAAGGGTACCTTGAGATTGGAGTTCAAACCTACGGAGGAGGGTTATGGCACACATGGTTTGATAGAGATTTAACCGTATCAGGTAGGGTCATGGTTCAAGAAGGTGATCGCATCGTCCAAAAGCTTGTTGAAATCGATAGACCCATCTTAAGGATACCAACACTCGCCATCCATCTTGACAGGTCGGTCAACACTGAAGGTTTCAAGTTCAGTACCGAAACTCAGTTGCTTCCCGTTCTAGCAACAACCATCCAAGCGCAATTAACACATCCCAATAAGTCTCAAAATAAATTAGACCATCATGGGCTTCTTTTAGACATGCTTGCCGAGAAGTTAAAGGTTGATGTACAAGACATTAAAGATTTAGAATTATCTGTCGTCGACACGCAGCCTTCTACTGTAGGAGGCGCTCTTAATGAGTTTGTTTTCTCTCCAAGGTTAGATAATCTTTTATCATGCTTTTGTTCTTTGGAAGCATTGATTAATTCTTTACCAACCCTTGATCAGGACAAGGACGTTAGAGTGATTGCCATGTTCGACAATGAAGAAGTTGGAAGCGAGAGTGCACCCGGAGCCGGTTCTAATTTGATGGATGACACCATTCGTCGCATCAATTTGTTACTTTCTTCTCAAGACACTCCTGTCGACAGTTTTAGCACCACCAAGAGCAGAAGTTTCCTAATTAGCGCAGACATGGCCCATGCCGTACATCCAAATTATCCAGAGAAACACCAAGCCCAACACAGACCAGAAATACACAAGGGATTAGTCATCAAAATTAATGCAAATCAGAGATATGCCACAACAACTCCAAGTGCTTTATTGATCAAATTATTGGCAGAGAAAAGTAATTCACCTTTGCAAAAGTTTGTTGTGAGGAACGACAGCTTGTGTGGAAGTACCATTGGACCCATGTTGTCGGCTTCGACAGGCATCAGAACGGTAGACGTTGGAATACCTCAATTATCCATGCACAGCATCAGAGAACAATGTGGAGTTGTGGACATTAATAGTGCGACCAAACTATTCCAAGTATTCTTTGATGAATTTACTGAGATGAACGAAAAACTTGAAGTTGATAATTAAATTAATTTTACTAAATGTGTTTTTTTGAGTAACGCGATCCTTTGACTTTCCTTGTACTATGATCCTGGTGTGTGCCAAGCGAATTGATGATTGTTGTGATCTGTAACGCATCATTGGACCTTCCTCACCCATTTCGTTTCGAACGCCGTGATTTTTTCTTTTCTTTTCTTTCCTCTTCTTTTTCAAGCTCTTCAAGAGCCATTTTATCGAAAAAAGCGTCTGTCTTCTCTAACCAAATCTCTATTTTGGCCTTTAGAGTGTCTTCTTCTGAATCATACTCTAATGAAGTGTGTATTTTCTCAATTGTTACCAACCCCTGGTCGCTAAGCATGCTCGCTACGCATACGATAGTGTTTATTGAAGTACCAGATCCTGTTAGTTCCACAACCTGCTGGGTCTTTAAAAACTGCTTTGAGTGTGCAATGTAAAATGAAACCCCCTTTGTTGGGTCGGCAGGTGATGAGTAAGTGCTTTCTGTTGGTGATACACAGTCCATCACTTTTAGCAAGATCTGTCGACTGGGAGATTGTTGGGGTTTGTAATGATTCGCTTTACCGACCGTTGGCCGAAAAACTGGGAGGGATTTTACTCAAAAACAATCATGCGGAGGAGGAATCTACTTATCCCAACAACTATTTTAACATTTTGATTCTACACCATCAGAACTCCTTCATCCGCTTCCTTTCCACGGTTAAGTGAGACACACTATTGTGTTTCATGCTTTCCGAACTATTTGAAAACTGCCATTGACAGCAAAACCAAGAGGATTGCTACTTCTTGGTGAAGGAGTGTTTTGGAGTATGGTAAACAATAATCAATAAAAATAATGCAATAATTTATTCCCAAATTCTTATTGTTTTATCAGCACCTGCTCTTGCAATCCTTCCATCTTTTAATTGAATAACAGAGTTCATAGAGCATTGAACATATTTTACGTCCTTGTCTTTCAATGCTATTACTAATCTACCTGATCTTGGATCATATATTTTAACACCTGCACCAAAAGTAGAACACACAACCCTTCCATCACTTAGCTCCGAAAGTGCTGTAACAGCATTACCAAAGCCACCCTTCCAACCACCTACGCAGGCGCCAGTGTTAGCGTCCCAAATTCTAATGCTATTGTCCCAGCTACTGCTTGCCAACCTTCCATCGGAGAGTATGGTGAGCGCTGAAGTATTTAAATAATGACCAGTAAGAGTGTTGACACAAGAATGATCTTTTATGTTCCATAGTTTTATTGTGCGGTCAACACTACCGCTTGCTATTCTCTCATCCTTGAGTTGTACCATACACAAGATGTTATGCTTGTGCCCAACTAGAGTACCGATACATTGACTTTTCTCAATGTTCCAAATTTTGATTGTTCTATCAAAACTTCCAGTTGCAATATTGCCGTCTTTTAAAAGTATAATATTTTGTACAATGCCCTCATGACCAGTAAGGGTATCTATGCAGAGGCCAGAAGTGACATTCCACAATTTTATGGTCAAATCCGCTCCGCTTGTTGCTATTATACCCTTAGTGGACGTCTCCACAACGCATTTGACTTCAGCAGTGTGGCCAGTAAGAACCAAAAGACATTTGCCGCTTGTAACCCTCCAGAGTCTTATTGTGGTGTCGTCGCTAACACTTACGAGTCTGCCGTCATGCATTTGCACAATGTCGTTGACAGCTTCAGTATGACCGGTTAAGATTGCAGAGGTCAAACATTTGTTAGTGAACTTGCCAGTGTATTTTCTAACAGCCATCGCTTCTCTCAATAAATTAAATAGCACAACAGACGTAGTATCATCTTTTTCGTGTATAACATTCCATGATGTGACTTGAATGTCTGTGAAGAACGTTTCCGGAATCCCAAACATTTTTTGTAAGAGTCAAACGCAGTTTAGTTGAAACACAAAACAAGAGTAACTACGATATTGCAAATTGAATTCAAAAAGACTGGGAATAAGCTGATATGATCTATTCAGAATAATTACAATAATGAATGATGAAGTTGACTTCCAGTCTTATGTGGAGGATTTGTGTCACCGCCTTAGCCTAGAAAAAGATGAACCTACCTTAGCAAATACCTCAAATGCCCTAAAATCATTTAAAATAAACAAAAAGCAAGCAGACAGCGTTAAACAAATAAAATCAATAATCCAATCCAACATAAAACAAAAATCGTTTGAACAGCTAAATAGTCTCTTCCAAATACACAAACCTAATTTCGTCGCAATTCCACCCACCAATCATAACCAAACATTTTTCGAAGAACCCTACGAACCCAAAGTCAAACAAGACTTGTTCAATAAAGTTACATTCTACTTTGTATCTGGTGGTGGGCTAACCACCTCACGCATTAAAATTCTTAAGGAAAAGGCCCACGCAAGAGGAGGAACAACATTAGACATTTTCAACGAAAATAAAGTTACTCACATCATCTCCCTATTGCCCCACGAACAATTAACCAAACATTTCCATTCAAACATTCCAAAACACATTCATCTCCAGTCCCCTGAATGGATATCAAAATCACTTTGTGACAATACTTTATGCAGCACAAATTCATTTCAAATACATCCCATCATTCCAGTTAACGACTCCCCCATAGAAACTAAAAGTTCAGATGAAGAAGAGGACGAAGAGGAACTTCATTCCAAAACTCCAACAACATCATCATTCAAACCATTCGCTCACATTCGTGCACCAAACAAAAAATACTTTGTGTGTAGTCAATCATCAACATCAGATAATCTCAACAAGGACATCACCGACGAATTAGAACGACTAGAAAAAATATACGTTCAAACAGGGGATCACTGGAGGTCAATGGCCTATCGCAAAGCCATCGCTGCCATCAAGAGACATCCCATCAAAATCACCACACCACAACAAGTCAAGGACATTAAAGGAGTAGGTCACAAAACTGCGGAGAAAATCGGAGAATTATTGTCCAATGGAAATATTTCGAGATTACAAAACTTACAAAACAACGAAAACATACAAACCATTCAATCCTTTTGTCAAATATGGGGTGTAGGCATAGAAACCGCGAAGTTATGGTATTCTCAAGGAATGAGATCCATCTCAGATGTGTCACAATCTGCAAAATTGAACAAACAACAAAAAATAGGATTAAGGTACTTGGAAGAGTTTAAAATGCGTATACCCAGATTGGAAGTGGAGGAAATTAGTAATGTTGTAAAGAGCGCTGCGTTGGAGGTGAGGTCAACCCTGGAAGTTATTACTTGTGGTTCTTATCGCAGGGGCAAACAAGATAGCGGAGATGTTGACATTTTGATTGCTGATTTGAAAATGAACAAATCTCATTTGGGATTGTTAAATAAAATTTTGGAGAAAATTAAAAAATTAAATATAGATTTCCTGACCGATGATTTGTCTGTGTCGACTAGGAAAGATGATGACCATTGTGAAACTTATATGGGTGTTTGTAAATTAAATCACGAAAATAGTCTTCATCGAAGATTAGACATAAAAGTTTATGACAGAAGGGTTTTCCCTTTTGCTATTTTGTATTTTACTGGTTCTGATCATTTTAATCGATCCATGAGATTGTTTGCTCATAAAATGGGTTTGAGCTTGAGTGATAGGTCGCTTACAAAAGTGTTGCGGGTTAAAAATCAAAAAGTAAGTGAGGGAGAGTCTATCGAATGCCATTCCGAACAGGACATTTTTAATGCACTGGGATTGGATTATAAGGAGCCTCATGAGAGAAATGTGTAGTGCTCAATAAAATATGCGAACGTGTCGCTCGATTGGTTTGTTGATGGCGCTCAAATCAGAAGAATTTCCCGGAGCATGTTGTAAATATTGTCAATACTCTCCCATTTATAACGATACTCAGGAAATTACTCATAAGGTATATTTCCTGGTACTAGGGCCAAAATGTCAGCCTGAATAATTTTGAATTATAATTTAAGGTGAACAAGAATAAAAAAGTTGTGAATAAAAAAGACAGTTGACGAGAACTTTTTTGTACACTTAATACATATTTAGTTATTTTACAACCCTGATAAATAAATAGGTAAATAAAAATTAACCTCTTTGGTGAGAGAACGTTTATAATAAACATAGACAAGTTTCATTGCACATGATTGAAGACCGGTGGGAACTGCCGTTTGAGTATGTAGCACATAGAACTCTTGGGAATGGCACCTATGGTGTGGTAAAGGCTGGAGAGCACACCATCACTAAAGAACTGGTAGCCATAAAGAAGAACAAGTTCGTGTTTCCATCAAGTGGTGCACTATACAATCACGATACGGTTCAAAATTTCAACGGAGTTAATAGCAGATTGAGGCAGATGAGGATGATTAGAGAGTTGAAGATACTTTCACACTTGAGCAAAGTACCCCATCCTCACATATGCAACATACTTGACGTAGTTGTACCAAAGTCATTCGATTCCTTTCAAGATGTCTACGTTGTGCAGGAATTGATGGAATCCAACTTATATGACGTGATGCACAGCGGCACAATACTAAGCCAGGAGCATATAAAGTTTTTCATGTACCAATTGTTCTTGGGCATGTCCTATTTACACTCTGCAGGAATCGTTCACCGAGACTTGAAACCAGAGAACATTCTTGTAAACTCGGACTGTGACCTGAAGATTTGTGACTTGGGTCTTAGCAGGGGTCTAAACTTTAAAGAGCACGGAGACGGCACCGCCAACATGAGCACGTGCTACATTCAAAGTAGATGGTACAGAGCTCCTGAACTCCTCCTTGAAAGCAAGCGTGTTACGAAGAAAATAGACGTGTGGAGTGCAGGTTGCATCATGGCCGAGATGTTAGGAAATGGAAGAGTCATGTTCGCCGGAAGAGGTCCTATCGACCAATTACAATCAATCATATCGAAAATCGGAACGCCTAAAAAATATCCAAGATTCATATCAGCAAACGCAGCATCCGTGTTGAAACAAATAGTCAAAAAGAACCCAACGGACTTGTCCGAAACATTTCCCGACGCAGAACCGTTGGCAGTTGATTTATTGAAGCTACTACTCAAGTTCGATCCCGACAGCAGAATCGACGTTTACGACGCTCTACTTCACCCATACTTTTCGGATTTGTACGATGAATCGCATTTGATGCCACATACTGATTGTTTCGACTTTTCGTACGAAGCAGAGCTGTGGAACCATGTTGTTCGCAGCGAAGACGAAATGGCTCTACAGGACGACATGTTCTTGAAAAAGGCGTGCTACCGCACATTGTTGAATTTTGAAGATTCAATCTTGGACTGCAACGACCAAGAAGGATGGGAGGAACAAATTCCGACCGTCATCAGCAGAAGAAAAACGGAGGGAATGATTACCGACTGTTTAATCACACAGAATAGAAGATCAAGTATAAGTTACACATAGCAATGTGTTATCAAATGAATGTAAATAAAGAACAAACCCAACACAATTCTTAAAATACAAGCTTTACAATTTTATTTTTTACATTTAAAAATAATCCTTCATCAACAACTCTATATCTTCCTTCTTGATGGGCTTATGAACATAAATATTCATACCCGCCTCAATGCCAGCATTCTTATATTCTTGTCTCACGTTTCCGCTCAACCCAACAATGATTACCGGTTCGTAACCATTCTGCTTTTCAATCTCTCTAATTTTTCTAGTGCACTCAAAACCATCCATACGAGGCATGCTCACGTCCATAAACACCAACTTAAAATCAAAACAATCTCCTTCCAAAACCTCCAACGCCTCCACACCATCGCCAGCTGCTTTACATTCACACCCCATATTTTGTAACAAACGAACCAATACTTTTTGATTAATTTTATTATCTTCCACCACCAACACTTTTGATTTTTTTACAGAAGAATAAACAACATCAGAAGAAGGATGCGCATCACCAACAGCAGGCGACACTTTTTTATTTTTAGCAGGACTATCCGGAGCAACAATTTGAACCTCCTCCTGATGATACCCATTACTATTTCTCCTTGCCAAATTAAAATGTTGAGATTGCAAATCGGATGCAATTTCACAAACGATGGTGAAATGGAATTTTGTAAATTTCCATTTCCTGCTCTCCACCCAAATTCTTCCGCCCATCAATTCCACCAAATGTTTACTGATGAATAATCCCAACCCACTGCCTCCATACTCACTATAAGGCCTCTGAGCGACCTGTTCGAATCGATTGAACAAATGTTGCATTTCTAATTCGGTCATTCCACATCCAGTATCCTCCACCGTATATATGACCTGACAAGTATGAGCATTCATCATTTTGTGTTGACAAGAAACTTTGATATAACCTTGTTTTGTGAATTTGATGGCGTTGGAAATTAAATTAATCAAAATTTGACTGATTCGATTTTGATCGCCGATCAATACCAAATAATCCATATTTTGAATGTCGCGCACCAGATTCAAGTGACGCTTGCTCATTTCCGGATGAAACATTTTGGTCACTCCATCGGCCACCTTCACGGGCGAAAACAATTCCTTTTGAATTTTGGCCTGATTGAATTCTAATTTACTCAACGTCAACACGTCATCGGTAATCGTTTTTTGATACTTTGCACATATTTGTATGCTCTCCGTATAATCGTCCAAAACCATCACCTTGTGATTTAATTCACAATGATTCAAATTCTTCAAAATCAAAGACAAATCATCCAGCGTGTTCTTCATCATGTCACAACTGCCCACGATTCCTTGGATCGGATTTCTAATTTCGTGACAAATTCGATCTATAAATTCCTCTTGTTTCTTTCGATACATTTCTGCTTCTTTGGCCCTACTTTCTTGAGTTTCTGCCAATGCCTCCATCGCCTTGATTTGTTTGGTATAATTCCTGCTGTTCTCGAAGGAAATGGCCATTTGGGTGGTCAAAATGTTCAACACGTTGATTCTCTCCGAAGTGAAACATTCGGTGACGAGATCATTTTCGCAATATAGAATGGCCTTGAGACTATTGCTTTGTAAGATGGGCATGCACAGTACTGATTTTGTTTGATTGGACATGACGTAGGGATTACTTTTTATGAAACCGAATTCTTGATCGCTGGATGCATCCGCCAACACCATTATTTGTTTGGTTCTAGAAACGTACTCGATGATTGCCGTACATCCGTGCGACCAATTCGATAATTCGATACAGGAACGAACGTTATCGTGATTGTGGTATTCTCCATTGTATTGTCCCTCCACGATTCCATCCACGATGATTGCTGCAGAAGTTGCCCCTGCCGTCTCGACGATGATTTTTAAAATGTTGATGAGCAATTCGTCCATGTCGATGGTGCTGGATATGGTTTGACTCGCTTTGAATATGCTTTCGATATCGAACATGGCTGCATTGGTCGCCAACGTATTTGCTTGTGCGCTTCTTGGTTGCGAAGTTACTGCTGGACTGTTGCTCGATGCGCTCTGTCTGCTCGACGACGAATGTAAAATCAAATTGCTGGACGAAGATTGAACTTCCAATTGCGAACTGCTCGAGCTGTTGTGACCGTTCGACACGTTGCTCGTGTACTTGCGATCCGATAACAAATTTGGAAATTCGTCATGTAATTGATCTAATTTGTTGATGGCGCCCCATTTTTGATAGCCCTCGAATGCTTCGTTGAGGTAATCGCTCATGAATCGAATTTTATTTGCTCTCTGCATGCATCGAGATGCCAATTCGCACGCCAACGATGCCTCGTGTGGAAACGAATGAAGAGCAGCTGCTTCGATGCTCTTATCGTAATATTCGATGGCCGTCCAAAAATCAGATTGTACGCTGGCCATTTCTGCTTTCAACAAGTATAATTTGTTTATGAAATTAGGTTGGTAATGAGAATTCCACATTTCGAATCTAGAAATGTTTCTTTTCAAACGTGATTCCAAATCATGACCGATCGACGATGTTGATTTTAATTTCAAAATGAACAAACTAGAATAAAACGTATAAATGATTTCCAAATAAATTCCTCTGCCCGATTGAATCAATCGATCCGTGTGATTCAAAATCTTTTCCAAATCATTTTCGTCGTTCGACAAATTCAAATCTCTTCTCATGATGAATTCGATCATCATGTGATTCGAAATGTAATGACAACTCATGGCATCCGATACATCGCTACATTTCATTTTCGCAACCAAATCATCGCTCAAGCACAATTCTCCCAAAAACATTTCGATCAATTTCGTAATTTGTATGGCTGGTTCGTTTTTGGTGGCATATGAATAATCATAACACTTTCTAACTTCGGTAATGCTTTCTTGTACGGTATGAGCGGCGCTATATAAAAAACTAGGACAGTATGCTGCAAAACTAACTCCTGCAAAAAAGAATTCTCCGCATGAAACGGCCATTCGGTGCACTTGTCTGCTCAAGTTTTCTAATTCGTGCACGCTGTGGAAATAATGTCGACCCATGATGTTAAAGACTTGATTGTTGCGAACGATAATGTTGGTTCGATCGGGATAGTATTCTCTTAGAATGTAATGGCTCAAATCGCTTAGTTCTTTTCCTTGTTTGATCAAATCTTGACTGTACAAATGAGATGCGTATAGATTTAAACTCGTGCAGAAATCAGGAGTGATGGTCGTCTCGAGAGCGTTGCTGACGTGATAAGCGGAGATTAGAGGGAATAAATTAGGGTACATCATGTAACATGTAATTTCGATCAAGTAAAACATGGTCGAGTAGATTGATTCTTGATTGGTCGGAATTCGAGTCAAATCCTTCAGATCGTAATCTCCATTTTCATTTTTTAATTTTGAAATGCGTCGAGTGATGATTTGAAATTGTTGTTGGTAGATGCGATCGATACTTTCTTGATCCAATGGAACGAACGCATCGACGCATTCGAGGCCCTTGATGATGGTCGATAATTGATCGGGTCTTAACGACAAATTGGAACAATTAATTTGCAAAATGTAACATTCTGCCAAATCAAACTTGTTGTTGGCATGGTCCATCATGATTTGCATGGCCTGATCGAATTTTTCGAAATTCGATAATTGTAAGTAATTCGTAGCGATCGATTTGTAACATGTCATGCTCGTTGGATAATCTCCATTCCACATGGAATCAACATCGGGCGGATATAATCGTTGTAAGCACCACAAGGCGCTCGTTGCATATTTGAGAGCTGCGCTGTATGCAATTGCTTTGTGTGCCTTGTCGCTGACTTGTAAATTGATTTTACATAATTGATCGAAAGTGATTCCTCCGGGATCCTTGTGCGATCCGATCAAATCTCTGCTCTTGTTTAGATGATCGGTGACCTCGAATAATATGGGCGAATCGATTTGGTGACTGTAATATAAACTTTTTCCAATGTTGAAATGCATCAACATGCTCTCACTAACAGTCATTTTGGAATAAACTGCTTCTTGAACGCGATCGTGTGAAAAGTGAAATTGATCTTCGGTGACGGTTGCTAATCCTGCGCTTAGTACATTTTCGAGACGATTGATTAATTCTTGTTTGGTCATGTTTGATGCTGTTTCGAAATCATTTAACGAAACGTGACTTCCGAAGCAACTTGCTAATTTTAAAAGTTCGATGGATTCTGATGATGTGATGGCGTCGATGAAGCGAACCATGAATTCGATCACATTGTCCGTCGCGTGTTCCTTTGTGATTTCTTGAAGGTTCCATTCCCACTTGTAACCGTCTTTGCTGATGGAAAGTAATTTCTTGTCGTAGAGCATCCTTAAAAAGTATTTGACGAAGAATGGATTTCCTTCCGTTCGTTTGTGAACGACTTCTGCTAAGGTGTACAAGCTGGAGTCAACTTGACTTTTTTTGGTTGAATATCGAAGCAAGTCGACGATCCATTCGTGAGCTGATTGTAACGAAAGTGGAGATAAATGTATTTCTTGAACTGGTATTTTGTTGTCCTTGACGATTTCTGTGATGGCTTGTCGGAAGGGATGCGTGCATGTGACTTCGTTGCTGCGGTAAGCACAAATAATTAACATGTGTTCGATGCTCTTCGTGTCCTCTGTTAAGCTCTTGATCAAATTAATGCTATCAGGATCTGTTCAATGGTTAGACAATGTGAAAGTATGTACTTACCGGCCCATTGTAAATCATCCAAAAATAGAACGAGAGGATGTTGCTTTTGTGCGAAACAAGATACGAAGGAACGGAATACGGATCTAAAGTGGTTGCCAATTTCATCTGAGGGCGTGTCGACTTGTGGTTGGTCTCCGATCAGTATTCTCAACTCTGGAATGACTTGAACGATGAGTTGACCATTCTTTCCTAAAGCATTTTCAATGTTTTTGCGCCACATTTCTATGCGACTTCCACCTTCTGATAATATTTGTCTGATCAACATTTGAAAGGCATACTTCAGCGCTCCAAAGGCTACATTTCGTTCCATGCGGTCGAATTTTCCTACAAGAGTTAGTTGTCATGAATCGAAGTGAAGCTTACCAGAAATAAAGTATCCTTTTTTAATACATATTGGTTTCTGAACTTCTGATATAAGAGAGCTCTTACCTTTTATATTGATTAGATTTTTTAATGTAAAAAAAACTTACCGACACCACTATATCCACTTACAAGTAACATCTCTCCTTTTCCTTTCGTGGTAACGCGATCGAACGTCTGTATTAGTTTGGATATTTCGTCCTCGCGACCATATAATTTATCAGAAAAGTGAAAATGCTCCGAAAAGTCATAACGAGCAATTTCAAAAGGAGCAATGTCATCATTATCCTTATTTTCGTTTAGTCTAGCTGCACACAATTCGAGATCATAAAGAAGTCCACGACAAGATTTATATCGGTCCTGTGCATCCTTTCGCATCAATTTAGAAATAATGTCACAAAGAACTTTTGGGACTCTAGAGGGAAGAGGTGGTGGATCGATCGCAATGTGACAGTATATTAGTTCTACGAGATCGTCTGTCTTGTATGGTGGCTCTCCACATAATAAGTGATACATTGTGGCACCTAGAGAATAAAAATCAGTCCTAGCGTCTGTTGTTCTGTTAAGCCTCCCTGTTTGTTCTAAACATGATCAGTAAAACGCGAACAGCAATTGACAGTACCTGGTGACATGTAAGCAGCAGTACCACAAAGCCGGTTCAAGTGCGCTTTTTCTACACAAAGACGTGATGAGCAACCAAAATCAACTAAAGGGTAAAAATGTCCTTGAAAGTTTTTAAACTAACCAATCTTCACTACTCCGTCCTTGCATACAATGTTTGTTGGCTTTATGTCACCTAGTCATCATGTGAGAGAATGTTATTGGTCGTTGACGTACGGTGCATGACGCCCTCGGCATGTATATCCCTAAGCCCTTTTACGCACTGTATAAACATATCGACCACTTGACGAACGGAGAATCCCTCGGCCGGTAACATTTGGTATAAATTAATACCCCCATCCTCCATAACAATACTAATATTACGAACTACTCGTTCACGTCCCTTCCCCCAATATGCTTCCGAAACTCCAAGGTACTTTATAACATGTTCCGAGTCAGCTGGTATTGAAGAACCTACAGTGTGCTCGTTCAAAAGCCTCGAAAGTTGTTTTGGTGATGCGACCGGGTTTGGATGAGTTTTCACAACAACAAATTGTCCGTTCCCTTCGCATCTGTATATAATACTATTTGTGGTTGGTCCGTGAATGACTTCAATGACCCGATAGCCAGCGACATGAGAGGGCTGGTCAAATACCTCCATACTTGCTTGAAGGAAGTTTGTTTCAGGAACAAATCAAGATAATTACTTACAACGAGCAGCGGTGGACTTTTGGCCAATTCCGGTCGATCTTCCTTCATGAAGATCTCGTCCAAAAAAAGAATCCGTCTCCGATGACTCATCATGAAATCACAACAACAAATAAACATGCACGATCAAAAGCTCTTATTTATTAAAATCAACTCGACAATTTAATCACCATATTAATATTCATACCAGCCAATTCATTCGCCAAATAACGCAACACATAAGGAATGGTAATGACTTGCAAGCCATTTGCATCGTTCTTACAAGTCTTGCAAGTATGTTTATTTCCGGCACCCTTCTCTGTGCTCAACACCGTGCTCAACATGCTTCCACAATTCGTACAAACGTGTGCAATGTCCTCGTCGCTACAATGCAACAAACGATCTCTGACGATGAACGAAGCACCATAGGCCAACAATCCATCACGCTCCATCTCTCCGAAACGTACGCCACCTCCCTTCTTTCTTCCCTTGACAGGTTGATGCGTCAACCGATCGATGGGTCCCTTGCTTCTCACTTGGAACTTGTCGCTCACCATGTGACGAAGTCTTTGATAGTACACGACTCCTAAAAAGATGTCGGCTTGCATTTCTCTACCGAGGGTTCCGCTGTACATCATTTCGTTTCCGTGATAGTTGAATCCAGCTTTCGAAAGTAGAGCCCCGTAATGGTCGACCGCACGATTGTCATGTTCGTCGAATTGGAAGGCGGTGGCATCTGGATAGAAACCATGAAGCGCACCTGCTTTGCTGGCCATGCTCTCGATCAACATGCCGATGGTCATTCTCGAAGGGAAGGCATGGGGATTGATGATAATGTCGGGCGTGATTCCTGAATTGGTGAACGGCATGTCCTCCGTGGGCCACAACATGCTCATGATACCTTTTTGTCCGTGACGCGATGAGAATTTATCTCCAATGGTTGGATTACGTGGAAGTCTGAATGTAACAATGACCGTTGACACCGAGTTGAGTGGTTGTCCTCTTTCGCTGGCTCCTCTATCTGGCGTAATTCTGTATCCAACAATCTTGATGTTATCGACGTAACCTGGATCTACGCTCTTCCATTTGATCTGTTTGTGACTGTTGCTGACGGAATCATAGTAACAGAAAATGGGATCGTCCAATTCCAAGAGCAACCCGACGGGAGGTAATCCATCGGAATCTAATGTGGGCACGATGAGCTCTGACTGTTGTGCTTCATCTTTATTTTTTTTTGGTTGACCGCCGGACTTTATGGACGATCTCCGGTTATCAAAATAGATTTTTCCGTCCTTGTCATAATCGAGTAAATCAATGGCTTGTGTCTTGTATATACTTGCTTTACCCAATCCACGATCATAACTGCTCTTGTTTACAATCATGGCATCTTCCATGTCATATCCGGTGTAACTAATCACGGCAACTACTGCATTGGTACCTAATGGATAGTCATCGGCTGGAATCTTATCCTGATGTTGTGTCCTTGCTAGTGCCTTTTGAGGAGTTTGTAAACGATATAATTTGTTATCGGTACGATATGGGAAACTAAAGAGTGGGAAACCCATGGTTTGTTTGGCCATCTGACATTGATAAACATTTCTTGGAGATTGATTAAAGTCGCTGAATGGCGTCAAGTTTCCAACGTTGGACAACATGTTGTTCGGATTGATTTCAATGTGAGTGGTTCCCTTTTTGATGTGTTCGGTCGTGATTGCAATGTTGAGGAAAATGCCTTCTAGGGCGCCGATGCTTTCGATTTGGTTGGTTGCTAACGATATGACTGGTCTCTGGAATCTTCCTGAACTAGTTGCCAAGTATAATGTGCCGCCCATTTGTTCTGGGAGTGGAACGATCTCAATGTGGCTTGGAATGCGAGGATCTGATTTTGTGACCTTGATGTGACGTAATTTGTGTGCGAAGGAGACCAAGTTCGATTTTTGAATGACACCGACGACTTGACCGTTTAATGTGACCTGACGCATGTCGTGTTCCTGATCAACGTTTGGTTGGATGCGATGATGACGATGGAACCTCATTCCTAATGAAAGTAATGCTTCAATCAATAAATGTTCCTCTTGTTGTCTTTCCGCCTTGTCCATCATGTTCATGTGAATGGTGCATGGATGTGTCAAATGGTTCAAAAGACCACAAGGCGCACCATCAGGCGTGTGCACTGGGCAAATGAAACCAAACTGATCGGGACGAAGTTTTCTGACGTCTGTAACTCTTGAGTCCATCCAGAAGGCACCACGATGGATGGATCTGAAATGTGAAATGAAACGGAAGTAGTTAATCTTATCGGCCATCACTGACAGTCCGGAGAATTGTGTCAAGACTGCTTTCTGGTCATTATATCTTTGTGTTGCTGTGGTGTTCAAGTTACCGGTACTAATGAAGGTCCTGACTGCGCTTGCAATCGATGGATAAGAAGCTTTGATTAATTTGGCTGCATAATTGTCGCTCTCAAAATCAACTATTTTTTAGTAAAACGAAGATCACGTTCGATACCTTTTTTAATGTTGGCCATACAGTTGTTGACTGCTTGTCTCAAAACTGCAGTATAAGTTTGTCCGGGCGATTGACATTCTTGAAGACCAAACACATCAGGACTGTCCGCATCAATTTTATTATCGACGTATCGAAGTAATTTTTGAATCATGAAAATTAACATGTCGAACTTGGCGGCATTGCTGTCCAAGTGGACCAACAAATCACGATCTAAAATGTCTTGTCCCTTTCTGACTCTCTCCTTCTTTGTAAGACCCTCATTTGATGACTTGGAAGAGTGACTGATTAAATCGAGGAAGTCCTCACATGTGTGTCTATCTGGTTGCGTCGTTCTAATGACGCTCAACATGGTCAACACACGATCCACATTCAACTTGTTACGAATGTCTTTTGGCTCTAGAATGCGCAAGAATAAATCGAGATCGGATGTCTTCTTTAAAGCTTTTAAAAGTATGATTGAACTCAATGTTTGTGTATTTCCCGAACCAAACGTCATTGTGGTTGTTCCATCATTGCAATAAATTACAATGTTTGTTTCAAAAGTGCCGTCATCTCTTACGCAACGAATCATGGCACCCTTTTCGGTTGCATTTGGATTTCTCTTTGCCCATGATGATCTCGAGATGCAAAGTGGGTATCCTCTCAAATTGGCAATGAGAAGCCTACAAACCTTCTCCGAACCTTTAATGATGAAATAACCTCCAGCTTCGTGTGGCTCTTCGTGTGCTTTTGTGAGCTCAACTGGGTCCTTGCCCTTCAAATAACAAAGGTCACTTGATACCATGACAGGTACGTAGGCAGTTTTAAATGTGAGGGGGATAGGAGGGTTATTATTTACTTTCACCATAAATGTGATATTAAGTGCCCCAGAGTAATCTGCATGTGATATTCTTGCTTGGTATGGGAGCATTTTTCTTGTTGTTTCTGACTGGTGGACAGGTTTTTCAATCTTCATATTTTCTAATGTGAGTTCTATGGTTTGTCCTCTTATTTGAGTATTGTGCATGCGTAGTGGAGGAATTGTTTTAACCATTGAACGTAATCCATATCGAACCATGTAATTGAAACTGTCTATATGAGGAGCAGTCATCGCCTGGACTGACTCCTGTAGACGTAAATCGTCCTTGACATTTGGTTCAAACACCATTTCTCAAAAGTGTGAAATCAAATAGTTCGTTGAATTGTATGCTCAACTCTTGGGTCAACCTTTAAACATAAAAAATGCCAAGCTTCTCTGAACTCCTAACCAGCGCAAAGACCTACTTGAACAGCCCCGTCCCACAAAAAGTGATTTACGGATTAAGGCAACTTTCACCATATGCACCGGCACGCAGATTCCAAGATGCCGGAAAAACACATTTGGTATGTTTTTAATCATTGCAACATTCTTACCAATTATTAATTTAGGTCGTAATTTATTTCTTATCTCTTTTAGTTGTTGCACCATGTGTTTACGTTTTTGCCAACAAGAGATATCAAGCATTTAAAATCCGTCAGGAGATTAAGCAAATACAAAGAGCAAGAGAACAAGAATGGGCGCAAGAACATAATTAAATTGAGGTTTAGGGTATTTTATGTTTTTTATGTATACCTGTTATATAAAGGGCTTGTACTAACATCGTGCTTTTTGTTTTTGTTTATTTTTGATTAATTTTTGAAGACAGTATGCTAACCAGGCTTTTTAAAAACACTCCGCGGTTCGTAAGACCTTATTCAATCGCATTCTCTTCGATAAACAAGCAACGCGTGAGAGCATTCTCCGTTAGTCGAGTGAAAAACTATGACCCCATTACAGAAATGGCAATGGAGGCTGAAAAATTCAAACCGAAGGATCACGAAGAGATTGAGAGTAACTTGGAACAACTCGAGAAGGATTTAGACCATGTGGATGCGCACAAAGCTAATGATGCATTTGATAAGTTGTTGGAGTCATACAAATCATTATACATGTTTAGAGAAGCTCTAGACCTTCTTAAGCGTCGCGGTTTGTCTTTCAAAAAAGATGTGTTCGGATCACAAAGCAAAGAATTTGCTCAAGTGTATTCTGAAGTCGCGAAGGTGTCGAAAATACTCGGTATGTGGAGGGAGGCTTTAGTTAACCAACAATCCTGCATCGAGTTAAAATCACAAGTCTACGGCTTCGATGAGGCGGAATTCAACCAAGTTCAAAGGCGCGATCTTGCAAAAGATTACGATCATCTGGGTGTGATTAACAACAGGATTGGTAATAAAGATGGAGCAAAAGATAACTTTGAGAAGGCTATTTCACTATTTGAGTTCGGTGAGCAAGAGAACATACCAATAGAACATGTTGAAACACTATATCACTTATCATCAATGTTTTACACAAAGAGACAGTTCGAAGAGTCTTACAAGTTATTAGACAAGGCTTCTCAACTTTATAATAGGGTATCTACAAACGTACCTACTGAGAAAGTTGCAGACGTCATGAGTGAAGTTTACTTGTCCATGGCTAATTCGTCAATGTACCTTGAAGCACATACCCAAGAGTCGGAACCATTGTATATGGTAAGTTTCAACTTTAGTTAACCATTAATGTTGTAGAAAGCAGTAACTATTTTGGAGAATGCTTTCGGACCAAAACATGAACGTGTTGGAAGATTATACTATTCACTCGGTGTCCTCAAAAGTTCAAGAGGTGATCCCGATGCAGCAGAAAAATACACCAATCAAGCACTGTCCATTCTCGAGGCAGGAGAAGAGGGATCCAACTATCATGAGAGGAAACTAGAAATGGGAAAATGCTTCTTGACTTTGGGCACACTTTACAGAGAATCCAACCCAGAGAAGGCGATCGACTTTTTCAAAAAATCTCTAGAGCTTCATTCTAGTGTTGCAGCAGGCCCACAATCATCTACATATGACTTTAATGATGTGAGTACCAAATTAGGTAACATCAACGGCTTAGACGTTGCTCATGCATTCAACGTTTTGGGTTCGTTATACCTAAACATTGAAACACCATCGTACAATTTGGAAGAATCATTCAAATACTTGAACAAGGCTTTAGTGGTGTCACAAACAATTTCACAAGGAGACGGACCGCCTGGTGACAACATTGTAGCCGCCAGTACTTTAATGAACATGGGTTTGTACTTCCAAAGAAAAGAAAACTTTGACGAAGCCCACAATCACTTCAAGTCATCTTATGATTGTTATTCAAACATTTATCCCAACGACTTCCATCCTGACTTGGGACCCCTGTGTTACCAATGGAGTCGCAATTACCTAGCACTTGGTAAAGTCTTGGAAGCGAAGCGATCGTGTGAACTCAGCAGAGATATTGTGCTTGGCACATCTCCAACTGCATTTCATCCTCTCCTGGACGCAAACTTTGAACTATTGCGCGAGATCCAACCAAAAATTGACAAGAGCAAAATGACTGAGGATGATTTGGAAGAGGAGAACAGGAAAGATAAAGATAGCGACGTGAGAGAACGTATGGTTAAAATGAAGAGAAAAGTGGAAGAGATGGAAAAGAAAGGAGAGCTTTAATAAATCAAAATTGTTTATATAAAGTCTTCATCACTTATTTGTCGTGCATGGTCCTTCAAGTATTTAATTAGTACTTGTATGCTGTCCTCCACACCACCACCTGTCAAAGCCGATATTGTTTTTACAAAATATATATTGTCCTTTGTTGAACCTGCACCTTGGTCCAAGGAGTCTATAAATATTTTCCGGAACACGACTTGTTCTCTCTCGGTTCCAATGACTGGATGTGCAATGTGAATGGTTCCACGCTCTTTGGCTATAATGGGAGTTGGCATTGGAGTTTGGGGAGAAGGTGGTTCTGTAAATGACCTGTAGTTAGCCATTATCATGAGCGGTACGCCATCTAAATCTTTTTCACTTCGCAACATTTCAAATTCTTTTTGTGACTCTTCTAAATTGTGTATGTTGCTGTCGCTTGCGTCAACAACATAGATGAGTGCATGGCAAGATTTAAAGTACTCTTTCCATAAAGACCTAAAGTCTTTTTTACCACCCATATCCCAAAATTTCAGTTTTACACCATTTACCTCGACATCCGCAACTTTCAGAGCGTAAGTTCAAGCACTAATTAAATATGTATATACCATTAAGTCCAAAAGTGGGTGTGATTTTTTCTGGGCCCATTCCTTGTGTTTTGGTGAAGATGGTCTTGATGCTTTCTATTAAAAGCTACTGCATGTTATTTGTGAGTACAAATGTATTATATCATACAGTTTTACCCGCTCCGTCGAGACCGAGCACAAGAACATTAAATTGTTTCTTTTGAGTGGCATAAACAAATAGTCCATGGAGCAGACTGAACATTTGTGTACGTCAACTGAAATCTCGTTGGAAGAGTCCAATTTACTAATAATTGTAATATAGCAACAATTTTATCGCACTGTGCAAAGAAAGTGGTTCTACAGTTTTTAAGGTCTTTTAGACCATCTAGACTGTGTCGAGAAGAAAATACTCAAATTAGAGGTAAACTATACAAAGAACATGATTGTAACGTCAGTTCCGAAAAGTGAAAAAAATGAAGAAAGTCAAGTACTGCCATCCGTTGGACTTGAATAAACTGAACAAAAAAGTAGGATATGATGACGTGTATTCAACAACCTACCACCTTTCATGTCCTAGTTGTGGAGAGTTAATGTACACCTACGTTTCTTTGTCCTCCGACAGTAGAGACCCACCAAATAAAACCACGCATGCCAATTATGACTGGTACAAAGAGGCTTTTACATCCACTTACGGAAAGGAGCAATGGAACTTGTATGGAAGGGAGGTAGAGGTTGTAGACTGTTTAGATTAGTTTCTTGTCAAGATGATATCAGTTTTATTTGTACCTTATGTTGCAAAATAAAAAAAAAAGAAAGAAACAGTATTTTGAAAACAAAAGATGAATTACTTTTGCGTTGTAAGAATTATCTTTAATTTTAGAAATTCATTTTTAGAAACATGATTGATAATGTCGAAAACACCGAAGCAAAAAGTGTGGATGTAGTGGTTGGAAATGCAATTGTACCGAATGCGGACTTATCCGTACATCAAGGAACTCTTCCAACACATTCTAGCGAGGTATAGTCTGATAATTTTTGCATCTTTGACGTAAAGGTTGGCAAAGGTGTTTTGATTGGGGGAGTATTGGGAAGTGTTGTCCCTGGAGTGGGTACTGTAATTGGTGCGGTAGTTGGTGGTGCAGTTGGTAGACACGCCAAGAAAAAGCACATAAAGGAAGGAACACATAAATTCTAACAACAGTGTATAGATTGACAATAAAACAACATTTCATCATTATTGTATATACACCAAGGAACGCCAGTATAAATTTTTTTAAAAACATCACCCGTCCGTAAATCTTCCCTTGATCCGAGCAGGTGCTTCATCATGATGTAAAAAGAGTGTACTCCTTCAAACTCTGCACCAGTTCTTACATAATTAATGACAAGAGTATACCTTTGAGATCAACAAATGCTCCTCTAAAAACTTTGAATTTCTAATTTATACCAGTTATGACACCGCTACATGAATCAGTAAAGTCCCTTGATTATAAAAATGAACCAACTCAAAGAGACACCCTTCTGGCACTCCTACACAAGATATCATAATACTAATTCATAATAAAATTTAACTTTTATAATACATGATGTCTTTTAGCGGAGAAATGTCTTTAAAAAGAGTTTACAACACTACGAGCAACATGACCCATAAGGAAGGGTCTAAACATTTTCAACAACAAACCAATAATATACATTTTGATTTCTTGCATTAGAATCTTAGCCTCAAAAAAGTATCTAACGACCAAAGGCGCCTCTTCACCACCTCTAATTGTTCTGTCGGCCACCCTCGCCATAATTGTAAATCTGTTCACGGGCGACCCAAGCTCAATGTTAATCGCTCTCAATAGAGCACTGGTCCGCAATACGATAGCTAATTCCTTTGGAGCTTTTCTAGCCAAGTCATCGAACGAATCACTCATTTGTTCGAACTTTTTCATTAATTCTTCTAATTCTTCCTTTTTCATCACCTCTCCGCTGCTTTGTGATAGATCAACGTCGTATCCTGAAAAAGTGTTTATCATTTTGAAAAGTTTGTAATTTTTAATTCCTAACGAATCGCAGTATTCTTTGACTCCATCATCATCTCCCATCACGACAGCTCTCCAAAACTTTGCATATCCTAAAAACGTCAGAACGTGTCAAGTGTTTTATTACCTTGTGAAACTGATTTTGGAAGCTCCATGTAGAGTCCGTGATCTAGAAGGACTATTTGAGGACGTCCATGGCGGTTCCTAACAAAAACATTTGCAGCATGTAAGTCACCATGAACAAATCCATGTTTGAAAACCATCTCTGCAAAAACTTCATTTAAGGTGGCAGACACTTCTTTTACGGAAAGACCCAATGATGTGATCCCAAGTTTGTCGTTCACCTTGACTGCAGGATCGTCCCTGGTTCCAATGTATTCCATCACCAACAAGTTCTTACCGCTAATTTCATCAAGGACAATGGGAACATGGACGTCTGATCTGTCCCTAAAGTTGTACTTTGTTCTCTTTGAGTTGTTGGCCTCTCCTATGAAATCCAATTCTAAAAGTATTGCATCTTGTACTTCTTCGGGCTGCCCAACTTTCTTTCCTGTTAGGTACGAGATAAGCCTGTTCATCACCCTTTGTGAGAAAAGGTCGCTGTTTAAGTAATAGGAAACTTTTGGATATTGTATTTTGACGGCTACTTGTCTTCCATCAACTGTGACGGCTCTATGAACTTGAGCAAGTGAAGCTGCTGCTATTGGCTCTTCTTCGAATTGACTAAATAGCTCCTGCCTGGTTCTACCAAGCTCTCTGATGAACACGCCTTCTACTTCACGAATGTTCAAATGTGGTGCTTTATCTTGAAGTTGTTTCAAAGTGTCTGCGTAGACATCAGGAATAAAACCTCTCATGGCAACAAACTGCTGACCGAATTTTACGTACAGACCTCCGTTACTTTTAAATAATTTGAGCAGCTTGTTCGCACTCCTTTCGTCTACTTCATCTCTGTACGAGTCGCACAATTTGAAGTCCTCAACAAGGATTTTATGAATGTAATAGTCAAGTGCAATGCCTGCCATGCAGGAGATTGAAATTGTTGAACGAGCACCACCTTCTAAAACTCTTACAACTGGCGTCACAAAGGGTTGTACAATCTGTTTATAGTAGAACCTTTCATGGTGGAAAACTGGGTCATCCAAATGTAGTGCGTTATAGGACCTCACGAGTGCGTATGACGACAACCCTACACCAGTCAGGCTCAGTAGAAACTTTTTAAAGAGACCTGCTTCCTTCAGTGTTGATAGCATATGTTGATATAATGTGGATTTCTAAAGAAATTTTGATATCCGACCATGAATTTTCATATTTTATGTCGGCGTTCCAACTTCGGTCGGGCTGTTACAAACACAAAAAAATAATTACGAATGGCGCAGCTTCTATTTGAATCATCACAAAGAATGAATCCTGTTCATATTGCTATTTGACAATAGGATTCACACTTTTGTTAATTGGGCAAATAGATTTTTAAGAGGGTTGGTTCTTATTACGTTCAAGTTTATTACAATTCTACAACATCAGATTGGTGAACTATGCTGATTATTATCACATATGACTCCTGGTCACCTTCTGAGTCCTCGTGCTTTTGGTATTTCAATGTCACATTCTTCATAATTGTTGGTGTAGCAGCATCCAAGAGGCTATCATCGATTATACTGGACACCTTGACTTGAACGCCAATTTTATCAACATCTTTTGTCTTCATAAAGGTGTTTACAAGCTTATCATCCGCACTCTCAAAAAACATTGGATCCAATTCCACAAGTATACTACTCAACATAACGCCGGCGGTCCATTCCTGCTCATTGAACTCAAAAAGTTTGTCAAAATTTTTGTTTGATTGTAAAATCTTGCCAACCATATTCACCACAACGACAATATCAGGAATCGAGTTGATGATGCTCCTAGACTTGGCTTCGGATTTGACTGACTTTTTTAAGAGACTGGATAGCTTTGTTCTATGGTTTTCCAATACTCCAACCCGATCCCTCGTCACATCCTGCATTCTTTTAACTACTACGACTCTTCTATAACCACAGACAGATACCAGGCCAACCTCAATAATTAGCAGTACCACCAAACAAACACAAAGTGGAATGGCCTTATAGTACGACGAAGACCGAGCCGTGGAAAAACAAATGATTTTATATTGTTTATTGTATAGTGTAATGCTATGATAGGGGCTCCTGAACATCGACTGACTGAGCAGAGCCTCAACGTCGCTGAAAGTATAATTTCCATCCTCCTTACCTATTTTAATACCATTTGTGAAGATGGTCATAACGTTATTTTTATCGTCGAGCATGGCTAACCCCTGTTGGTTGTCTAATGTAGTTGATGCATTCATTAGATTTTTTAGTAACATGCTGCTACTAATAAATCCTACCGTTACATTGTTTTTGACGACTGGTGCGTATGTTATAACCCCGCTGGCATCCCCTACGACTCCGGCGATTGTCACCTTGTCTGACACAATGATTTGCTTGGATGCGCGAGCCGCCTGCAGAGTTCTATTACGAAGCGGATTACTCCCCAGATTCGTGCTAATATTACCGTTTAGTGGCAGGTATAATGTGACTAGGAAGTATTCCGAACGCACGACATCCAATTTTCCTGTGGCTCCAAACTCTTTAACATTCGATATGTTGGAATACAATCCGCCCCATGATCGTATAGTTGAAAAGTAATTTGTCAGATTGTTGTTGTCTACAATTTGTATGTAGTTGTATGATTTGATGTAGTCCTTGAGTTCGACGTCCCCATTACTATAGGTAACCGAAGACAGTGACGAAGTAAATGGGAGGAATTGCTTGTAGAAAGTAACGCCGTCGAACAATGATAGCATTGTTCTTATCATGAGCAGGTCGCTCGTAATTTCATCCATGTTCTTGTTCAGTTCAAACGTGATATCTAGAGCACCCCTCTGAAAGTTATCGTTATCTTGAATGAGTTGATCATTTTTCATGACGAAGAACCCGGTGAGGCCTCCAGTTAAGCATAGGACCAGAAAAACGATACCTACCAGTACAAATACCCAATCGGCAAATGTGATCTTTGATAGATTTTTGTACTGACGTTCCAAATAGTTCTTCGAGGTAGAATCTTTCGACGATTGTGTATCGCTGCCACTAGACTCGTTCGCCTTGGTATTAGAAGGCATTTTCGTTTGTGAAGAGTGTCAAAATAAATGTCATCCGTCCATTTTACCTGTTTTATTTTCGGGTAAGTTAAACATCAATCAATCACAGTCCGACAGGAGTCTTTATTCAGTCTTTATTCAATAAAAAAGATATAAATCTCCTTGAATTATTTTTAAAACTTCTATTACAATAACTTTTCACACAATGTCAAAAGTCATGGCAGTGTTTTCATTTTTGCTGTTGTTGGCTTACGTCAAATGCAAGACATTTAATTATGGTGCTGAAGGTTTTGTGTTATCAAAAGCCGAGTTCCACACTTACCAGTTTAATACTCGCGAATGATGTCGGTCAATTAGTAAGTCCACAATTTTCAGGGCTCTGGGTTTGAAGGTATAGTCTCAGTCAGTCCTGGCCATTATTTCAGAGTAGTTGATAAATTTTATAATGAGCAACCGGTCTTTGAAACTATCGCAAAACATAACATTGGACAAACGGTTGCGGCAATTACAATTAAAGGGGATTTATACCTGTGGGGGGAAGGTGCAGTAGGTGTGTATGAAGGAGATTCAATATATGCTACCAAGTTTAATTTAAGTAATGTTACATCCGTAGCCTTGACTTCAAAACAAAAAGCAATATTTGCGGTATCAAATCAAAATAAATTATACGGATGGGGGCTTGACATTCAGTAAGTAACAATTTACAACATTATTCTTAACAATCGCTTATCTAGTGGTGGTGCAGGTTGAAGAACTTTCTGTTAACCTCTGCAGTGATGTAAATGATGTGTCCATCATGACCACCATCAGCGGAGAAGTGAGCGCCCAGATACCTTATACACTCTGTAGGTAGTAGCGAGGTGATAGTGGAGTTGCAGAGTGTAATGGAAGGGTGGGTACCACTGGAGTTGAATGCGGTTGGATTGCTACAGAGATATATCTTCGATACATTTATATCCAATCCAGTGCCTTTGATGGCGTTCTCAAGGTAAGTGCATCTCAGGCAAGTTGTCAGATGCTATAGCAACATTATCAGCATATAACAAGCTGGATAAAATCAAGGAAGTATCATTGGTGAAACGATAACCAATTTTGAGCTTGTTAATCTCGTCTGCAAGTCACCAATGAAGAAGTTGAAGAGGGAAAGAATATCACTCTGTATAATACCTCGTTGCAGTGGGCCTGTGATACCAATTAGATAGGCTTGACGGTCTGATATCTTCCAACTTTATCAGATTGTCTATCATCAAACGCCGTCACCACAGAAGTGATTGTTGGCCTGCACAAAGCGCTTAACACTAGACTTGATTCTCATCTAGCTTATTACAAAACGGCGCTTCCTCGATATCCGATCTGAGAACAACCTCCCTGTTCACTCCACCATGTCTAGTTGCCGCATTACCAGAACAAATATGACAAACTCATATCTTGTCAATGCTTGCAACATGCTTTATATGGAATGGATCCACCTTCGTGATAGCACCCTTGTGAATAACCCTACCACTCACATACTCCTCGCTCTCAACAAAAATACAACTGACATTCACACATAAAGACTCCTCTGCACTGTCTGTGTATTGCTGTTGAATGACCCCTTGTGGTCTAATTCTGCCCGTGTTGATGAGCTATCCATTCACCTAAACACCAATCTTCTCGACTTCCACTCTAGATGCACAACTAGATCATAACGCCACACCAACAAAGGTCTAGCGTCTTACTATGTGGAAATTAGCAGAAAGGACCTCTCCCGCCCTCACAGGTTGATATCACCGATACTATTAGCAGTGTCACCTAGTATACTGACGGTTCTGCTACTGCTGATAAAAGTATTGCGGCATATGTGGTTGTTAATGTATCTGATTTAAGAAGCATGAATTGAACAGAAATTCCTACTCCGCCTCCGCTCCAACCAACTTTGCACATTGTCAAAGATGCGTTACTGGAGCAACAATTTTAATTATGACACTAAATGTCCTCGGTGTCATTCATCGCATGAAGACCAGCAGCGTCTTCTTGACTGTCGCTAACAATAAATCCGAATTACATGATGCGATGGTCAGGATCAATAAGGTTATCCATGATAATCCGAAGCCTGTCTTTGTGATTCGAGAGGTCCATATATGCAAGTTTACTTGGATATGTAAGTATGGACACTTCCCGAAGATTTAACAACCATTTCAGAGTTCTCAAGTCTCTTTCTGTGCTTCAAAAAATCTCCACAATACTTATGGAAACATCCCTTTCCATTTAGACCGCTCAATGTTTACAAGCAATCACTTTATGGGGAGCGGCAGGAATCATCTTTTCAATATTTCTAGTGGGGGGGGGGTATACAATGATTTCGGTTCAAAGTAGGGAGGTCAAAAGAGGAGCGGCAGGAATCATCTTTTCTTTAAGTAAACATGATTTTGTTTTTGGAGGGGGTTAGAAATGATTAAAATTAAAAATTTTCGAGGGGGGGGTGGGTAAAAATGATACCTGTCGCTCCCCAAACTTGCCCACCTTCTAGCTCACTGAATCGAATTGCACAAGCAGTTCCTGTGGTCTTGTCATATAAGAACTGTTTGATCGTGAAGCCCCTAAAAGTTTTAGTTATGAATTGATGAGCATGTTACCCTCGCCTCATATAATGCACCATACATGTCATGATAACGGCACGTTGACTGAGTCGGATTACTGGTCAATATGTAACCGCAAGCCAACATTGTATCTCAATCTCATTTTACTTGAACCTACATTTCCAACATCCTGTCATGTTGGATATTCAGATTATAAGTACCATCCAGATAGAACATATTGCTAAATTTATAGAAGCAAACAAAGTCACCATTGACAACCAAAGTACAATAGGAGCGATTTGTCGATGAAGATTCTAGTAGAAAAGGAAGTTGGTCTAGATCGTGATCACCATCCAATGGAAGCCGAGTTACGATTCAATGAAGTTGCCAAAGAATGGGTTAGGGGCAATGTAGTAGAAGAGATGATTGATTTAGATTCCTACAGGACATACTAATACCAATCAATAAATTGATCGAAAGTGATTACCGTTCGATTACCAATAATGTTTATTTTATGGCTGGAGTAGACTCTGGGAGAGATGTTCCAACTAGATTATCTTGAGTGGCAAGAAGATCATCTCGCGATACAATTACATAGTCAATATTTGGTATGTTTGCACAACAAAATACTTTTAAAATAAAACAATTATCTATGTTCGCTAATCCTGTTAATGAAACATTGTTGCAGTATTCCAAACCAACTAGCATCACTCTGCCCAGATGCTTGAAACTATCATCAGTTACTCCGTTAGCGTGCAATAAGTACAACGATTTTATCCCTCTTAAATAATGCAGTCCCACATTGGTGATTAAACGACCATCCATGCGTAAATTTAAAATGCCTGCTAAATAAGACAAACCAACATCTGTTATTTTATGTGATTCTTCCAAATCCAAAATCTCTATGCCTCTTAGGTAAGATAGTCCCTCATCGGTAATGTTTTTTCCGTGGGCCTCGAGAGAACGAATGCCCTTTAGATAAGAGTAGCCTACGTCTGTTATATTTTTGCATTGATTTATACCGAGCGTGTCGATGCCTTCGAGATAAGATAAACCAACATCAGTTATGTTACTCCAGTGAGCGAACAAGACACTGATGCCCTTTAAATAAGAGAATCCTTTGTCAGTAACCAAAACATTAAACGTAATGTCCAATGTGTGGATGCCTGTTAGATAAGACAAACCAACATCTGTTAACTGGATGCAGTTACTAATGTCTAATTTCCAAATACCACTCAAATTTGATATTCCAGCATCCGTGATCACTTCCGCGCTGGAAAAGTCTACAGTTAGTACACGGATGCCATTCAAGTAGGAAAGTCCATGGTCATTCATACGAGATCCGATCATCGTCAATTTTTGTATTCCTTTCAAGTGTTTAAATCCCTCTGCACTTATATTTGTGCAGTTCAATAGTTGTAGATGCTTGAGGCCCCTAAGATGAAAGAGTCCTTTATTGGTGATATTGTTGCAATCAAACATGTTTAAATTGCATATGCCTCTTAATTGAGACCCATTTACATCACCTTCTCTAGTAGGAAAAATTCTTCCAAGATCGTCATCTGTGGTCTCGGGGCTAACTGTATAATTTTTATTAGAATTAATTATAGTGTTGCTCCTATAAGATTCAACTGCCTTGCATGTTGTAGAAAAATTCAACCATGCATTTGTTTTAAGAAATAAACTTATCAAAATAAGTGCATCCTCTCCAACATCTAGAAGGCATTTCACTACGATGTTTTCTTTACATGTTCGTTTACGTTTCAGGTCACGGTCGTCAACCTCTTGAGGACGTCTGGATTCTGATTCAAAACAGGTCATCAGTTTGCTAAGATTACAATTTTCAAAACTAACTCAGATAATAAGTTCATCGGTTGAGGTCGATGAAGGATAATATTCACGTATTTGCGTGAGGTCTAAACTAAATACGACACGTGAAGAGAAAAGTCCCGTCGTGATAAATAGATTTGTTATTTCAAACACACGAAGAGAAGGAGGAAATCAACATACCATGCTGAAAATATCGGTTTTTTGCCACTTGATAATCTACATAAAAGACTGCAGCGAACAAATCACCAACAACAAGCAAGCATAGAGTTTATTCGGAACGTCAGGTCGCTTCACACTGCGGGAGCAAATACTCTTCGTCGTTTGGTCGACTCGTCATAGATTCATCATCTACATAATTTTTTGACCTGTGTACACTACAGTTTGATAAATAAATATTGAAGGATTTTCTTATTTAATAGTAAGTTGATGTAATGTGTTGTGAGAATTTGTTTATTGCAAGTTGAACATAGGAAAGCTCTATAGATTGTATTGAAGGATGGTTTTGAACCTTAAACGTCATCTCTACCGGATTCTTGCAGAGAAAGTAGCCTACTCGGATGAGTTGAAATCAATTTTTGCAATTGCAGAAAGAGTGAGAAAGGGAGAGAGGCCGATCGTCGATAACGATCTCAGCCTCATGAAGAAAATCAAATACCATCATTCAGATTACAAAAAGACTTCACGTCATCAAATATTTATTGAATCAACAGCATGATAGATTTCCAAGTAATAATAAAAATATTTAATCATCAAAATCAGAATCGTCGCTCGAATCATCTTCTTCATTATGAATGGCTCCTCTTCTTCCACCTATCGCAGCAAACAAGTCATTCTCCAGACTTGGTTGAGAAGTCTTCTTTTCGCTCTCTATGCTCGAAGTCGAATCAGTCTTCTTCAGCACTGTTCCCCTTCTAATCTGTAGCAACAAGTCGTCTCTACCAGGCGCTACATTTGGTGGTGATGCTATAGGAGGAGGTGGCGGCATGTTTTGTGGTGGAGGTGGTGGCATGTTTTGTAATGGAGGAGGAGGTGGCGGTATATTTTGTGGTGGAGGAGGTGGCGGTGGTATATTTTGTGGTGCTGGAGGAACAGCAGAGAATGAAGGAGGAGGTGGTAAGTTGTTCTGAACTGGCGGCGGAGGCACCACAGCTTTAAGTGATGGAGGTGGTGGCGGGGGTGTTGAAGTAACTATGACTGGCGTTGGAGCAGCAGACGTCGATACAACAGCTGCATCAACTGGTGGTGCAGCTACAGAAGTAGAAGGTATTTGTGGAAGCATCAAGCTATGTTTACGAGTACTGGTGATGATTGGAGCATCGAATTCAACAGCCGTAGGTAGAGATACCACTGGAGGAGGTACCACTTGTTCGTGACTGTTAGTATTAACGTACGTGCTTCTTCTAACATCTCTTTCTTTTGTGGTGGTCACCAGTGCATCTTCGAACAAAATCTTTTTTTGTTTCAAATTTTCCTCTCTCTTATCAATGTGTATGTTCATGTACGCTAATGTAGAGGAAGTGACTGGTGGTTGTAATAACATCTTTTTCAATTCCATCACATCCAAATCGGATGCAGATGCGATCTGACCATTTGCGTCCAAATTAGCCAAATTTGGATTCTTGGGCAACAAGTATTTACATAACTGCAAGCACTTGTTCTTGGTGGTATATCCCTTGGTCGCATTCACAATCATGTCGAATGCCTTTTCTGCGAAATGCATCGCAAAGTAATCTGCAATCTTCACATTGCCATAACATGCTCTAGAAATGGTATCTAATAGCATGTCAGTGTGATCGGGTTGACTTTGGATGGCATCTAAAAATAGATCACATGCCACATTCGCCACATTACTGATTTGTTCCAAACAATTAGCATCAAAAGTGCACTTGGATATGCATTGTAATAAACTCCACGAGGCAATCGAATCGCGCTCGTTGTAACATTTTTGTAATAATTCAGGAATGTGAGATGCGGAATTAGACACCATCTGAGTGTTATGATAACCAGCACCTCCCAAACAAGTCAACAAACTAGCACAAACGTCTCGTTGATCGGATAAATTTTGTGGTTGAGCGGACAATAATGATCCAATAAAAGAATCCGAAACGGGATAACTCTCCCCTCTATTGGCGTACACGCTCACATAGACGCCTTGTACACAAAATGGTAATTTGTAATCAATTTGATTCAAATTCAAATTAGATTGTAAAGAATCTTTTAGTAATTGTTTCATGTCATCGTTCCAAATGAACTCTGGATACTGATGAGCTCTGGAGTAGATTGGAATGGCGTCGATGGGATCTTGCTTCATTACCATTGCAATCACGTGGGGAACGAATTTACCGACCACATCCAAATGTAACGATCCCATCACAAATGCACATTTCATCCTGAGCAAAGTGGACGCGGACGTGCAGAATAGGTGCATTAGTATGGGTAACAATCCGTTGGTTTCGCAAATTTCGATCGGTGATTGTAATGTCATGTTGGATGAGATGGCGTCTTGGTTGACCAACATGTGATACAACAACGTGACATTGGCTTCCACCATCCACTCGTCATCCACCAGATATCGATTGATGAGCGTCAGAATCATGTTCATGATTCCAGATTTGTGTAGATGCGATTTGACCGAATTGGAATTATTCTCATTTTCGCTCACCAGAGAATAGAACAGAACGCTCAGGGCATCTCTGGCATCAGTGGATTCGATTTGTTCGGCGTGAATGATGCACACTTCCAATGTGTCCAAATGATTTTTGAGTTGGCTGCGGGAAATTGCAACATCTCTACAAATCAGTTCCAAGCTCTTAACGGCAACGCATACGTGTTGAGTGTCCCTCGTAATCAACGAACAAATTTCGTCAATGAAAATCTTGAGGTCAACCTGATCGGGCAACAATTCCCCGCGACCCATCAAATTATATTGATTACAAAAAGACACCACAACTCATGGGTTCGTGATCGTGAGAGTGATATTTGAAATCGTGAATCAATTGAACATCAAATCCATTTCCCATCATCATGTTCAATCTCAACGAATGTAAAAATTCCAACAATTCATTTCTGGAATCTTGATTCCACATTACAGTAATTGTGGATTCGTCTTGATTGAACAATTCGTAAAATTCAGAATCGCCACGATTCATTAGACAAGCACACAAGTGATCCGGCAATAGCGTTCGTAGGGAACGATCGACTATCAAGTTGACGGAGACGGATGAATCGTCATTTGGTAATCTCCATCCGGCCATTCTCCTGGTTGACCGAGATCCCTTTAATGCAATTTCAGAATCAGATGCATTTAGTGCATGTATCAAAGTACATACCAACGCACCGCTGGTCAACGCTCGTTCTTGTAAAGAAGGATCTTTGAATAGACTACTCAAGGTATCCAAGGAAATACTTATGCATTCCTTGGTCGTTTCGTTGTAGGGCAACATGCATAGAGATACAACGGATTTCATGAGCGTTAAGCTCTGTTGAAGTTGACCGCTGCTTGATTCGTGATAATTTTGACTCACGAACAAAATCAATTTCACACATTGAGAAGCTACGTGAGCTAATTGATCCCTTGGATCGCTCAAATGAGCCAATGTGTAATCATCACCAGGCGTCATGAATGGATTGGCACCAGATGATGACATTTGATTTCCGTCGTAATCTACATTGTTGTCTTCTTCTGGCATGTTGACTGCCATGGTGTCCTCTCTTTCATGATGTAGAGATTTACGCGCCAAATCTTTTTGTAAGATCGCAATTTTACGATTTTCGAAATAATTTTGTAATTTATCATTCGGAGTGATTCCATCGGGAGATGACTCTGGTGGATTGGATGATAATTTGAAACTAATTTTATCAAAGATTGAAATGATGGGATTGATCACATTTCCTTTGATCAACCCGACGGAATTCTCTTTTGATAATTTCATCAATTGATGGATCAATTCCAAAATTTCATGTTGCAAATGCAATTGGTCCGAATCAACCAGACAATTACAACATTTCAAAATCACCGCAAAATGAGACGAGAAGGATTTGAATGTGGTGTGATCCGTGTGGTTCATCACCAACAATAAACATCTCAAGCATTTACTGGCATGATCCCAATTTTGTTTGGTGATGGATTGATCTAATTGCAAAATCAACTCATCTTGTAAAATGGTTGCATCTTGAATTTTGAAATCGGATGGCCATGTGGATGTGTCCATCAGATTGTTCAAATAATAATGTGCACAAACTGGTTCGTCCATCAATCGTTCGTAAATCACGGGTTGCCTTAGCGGTTCGTATTGATAAATTGCATTTTGATCTTGAGAGATGACATTTATGAAATTCGATAAATGACTCGAAATGATGTTCTTCAAATCACATCTCATTTTTGCGTTCCATATAATGTCGGGAGTACAAATGTCTTGTGCTTGATAAGCGGTGCAGAAATCTTGTACGCTCCATGTGTCCAATCTGTAAATTAGCTGATCGGGTAAAATGTCGGACAATATACTTGTCTCGCTGCTCTGTGCTCGATGTGCGTATTGTAAAATTTGAACCATGTCTTCGATGCTCGATCCATCGTATAAAAATAGCAAATAGAACAATCCAGTTCGGTACAGTTCGGGAATCAAATCATCATTGTACATGATGAGTGATTTCAAAAGTTGAGTGATGAAAATAAACATATTTCCGTGATCTCCGAAAAGTAACAATTGAATCAAATGTGGAATAATGTTGGGCGTGCTCAAAATGTTTTTTGCGACTGGCATGGGAACGATGATGCGATCTTTGTGATCCATGTCGGGATGATGAGTCAAAACTCCTAATAGGATTCTGACGCTGCTTTGAATTACGGTGACGTGAATGTTGGGTTGATCGGAAATGCGATTGGGGTTGATCGAATTGTGTTCTTGGTAATTGAGAGCCGACATGATTAGTGGTGTGGTTGAGTCGATGGTTCCGTTCAAGTCAACTTTGTCCGGAACATCCGGAAGTTGACCATGGATCATTGAAATGTAACCCAAAATAATTTGTATTCCTCCGAAGCGCACAAAACTTTCGATATTCTCCGAGTTGACCAGTAATTGACGAACGAAATTTAACACGTCCACCAAAACCAACATTCGTTGGTATTGTGACTGGACCTGATGACTTCGGTCCTTTAAAAGTTCGCAAATGTGGTGCATGTATGGATAAGGTCCAATCTCTTGTTTGTGGAACATGTAAACGCATGTGGCAACTCTCAAACATAAACACACCATGGCGTCGCTGGGACTCAACATGATTTGATCGTGTAATTGTTCTATAAAGTCGACGGGATTGTCGACTACTGCATCGTCACCCCATCCCATGTCGAAACGAGGTGATAGGAAGAAACGTAAATAGTATTTACCGACTTGAGGTTCGTTCGAAAGACATTCGTAACTAATGTTGAATTCTTCGTGGTTCCAAACTACGTTTTCTGGTAATTTGTCATTTTGTGAAATTTCTGTTTGTAACCTGGTGATCAGTTCTTTTTGCGTGCGTTCGTCCCATATTAAATTTGCACTTGATGTTTTTGACTCTGGACCCATTACGCTAGAGAAGAGCATTTTCCAATTCTGGGATAATTTGTTATAGGGTTGGACTGGAATTTGAACTTCGCTGGAACCTTGAATCTTTTTTATCAATCCATGTTGAGTGTTTTTCGTGTCGTTGAATAATGTTAATTTTTTGATAAGGGTGGGAGAGAAGATTCTTCGAAGAAGGAACATGGCTTCTTTGTAGCCTTCTGATAGGTAACCAACATTTTCGGCATTGACGGCGGCTCTAATCGGATCTTGTTCCCCGGAACTGGCCAATAAAATTTGTTGTAAAAGTTGAACTGTGTGAACTGCTCTATATTTTACATTTCGGTGCGCCTTCTCGTCTTCTCCATATTGTAAAACTACTCTTAAAAGTAAGGCTGCATTGTAACGAAGTGAGAGACTGGGCGAGTCGAAACTCAAAGTGAATAAATCATCCGCATGAGATCTACAATATTGGACCAACCGAACGAACACATGACGATCGGTACTATAGGCACCCGAAAACATCAGGTTCTCAAGTAAACTTAATACGGAATGATATGCTAATGTGAAACCGTTCTTTCCGATCGATTGGATTCTTGTTGATAAAAAGTGATCGAAAATTACATTCATTGGATCTCTTTCTGGGGTCGGCTGGAATAAATTGATTTTGTTTGTTAATTCCTTCTTGTTATTTTTGCGTTCGTATAACTGATCGACGCTGAACCGAAGTACTTGCGAACACATGTAAATGACCATGGGGTCCGACGAGGATCGTAATGGGTACAAAACTCTCAAAAGCTGTTCTAGGATATCTTTCTTCTGTACATCTTCGAAAACCTCAGGTAAGATTAGTAGCCTCTGCATGCAAGAGAGGACCAGAATGTACAAGTCGTTGAGATTTGTTTGGTTCTTGCCTGCATCGCTGGATACAAGGTGCCTCAGCATAGCCAACAGCGATTGAAACGCCTTTCTCTCCTTCGATGAATGTTTTTGATTAATTTGTATGTGTTGTGAAAAATGTTTTAATTGGTAATTATCAATAAACTCTAAAAGTACAACCTTCCACGATTCTGGTTGGGACATTTGTTGTGGCTTGATCGCGACCGATAACCAAGTAATGATGTAGTCGTCATAATCTGCAGATACAAAGTTTGGATGTCCAACACGTATTCCATTCAAGGGAATGCTGTTGCGAACATTTAAAAGTAGTTTCGCCCTATCAGCGAGTTCGAGTATTGAGGTTATTAAATCGTCCATTACTTCTTGGCTATAATGATACTGAAAGTTGGTGTTGTACTCGATGATTAAATTTCGTTCGTCCAGTCTGATTAAATTGTTAATGTGACCTAGTTTATGCTCGCTTGAAATAATGTCCCCTTCAACGTGCGCTTCAATAATGGTCCTGTCCGTTAATAGAATTCTTCTAGGTATAAGACGATCTGGTTGCTTAATTCTATCCACTATGGTGTCATATCTAACAGTAGCAAGTATCTCGCTTGTCAGCTTCTTGAATGGAACTACTTCATTAGAGTTGAAGATTTTATAGTCTGCTGGCTCAAAGCGGCCAAGGTAGCGTTCCTGAAGCTCCTTTATTCTTTGAACAATCATTTTGAGTTTATCAATCGAGTCGACTTCGAATCTCTGAACATGTCCGTGGGTCAAATGTATTACCAAAGTGGTTTCCTCGGCGTTTACACATTCAATACATGTTATTGTATGGTATGGATGAACTCTTCCCGCTGCATTTGTTTCGGTAGTAATTGTTTTGTAAGATGTTGAATCGAGGGACAAGACTACTGGAACTTTCTGTAAATGTAAGCGACCATATCATAAATTGCCTTACCTTCCCACATTTTGTGATTTTCTGGCAATCATATCTTTGAGAGTCGATACTTTTATATGCCGAGAAGAAGTGGGCAAGCAATTCACATCTTGTATCTGTCAATAAAGTTTTCTTGTCCTTGGTGTTGTACTCGATTATAACTTGTCTGCTGTGCTCCTGGTCAAACCTCAACGCTCTCACATTGCTCCACTCTACACTTCTTTTTATTCCTGGTGGTATTGTTTGTACCAGTTCAAACCCGCTGTTTTTAATAACAAGTATCCTGGGTTTATCCTTAAAGATCTTCGTCTTCATAATAACATAGTGTCTACCGAGGATATCATCCCCATACGGAGTGTATGAGGTTTGTGACATGTCCCCGTCTTGCGAGTATCAGGCTTTGTCAAAATCAATCCTTCTAATATCTTCCGCAGTCAACCACCAACGAAGATTGACAAAGTATGGTGGCATTGAAGATTCTTTGCGTGCTGTTGGTCGTTACAGTATATTCTTTCATCATCGCGGCCAGCATCAAATCTTACGACAGAAATAATTTATAAGAAAAACAACACCAAACAACACAATATATTAAATGTTTTATTTTACTCATCCTTTGTCGTCTCTGCTTCAACTTCTTCCTCCTCTTGCTGTTCGGCACCTTCCTCTCCTTGTGTAGTCGACGTGCGTGGTTTCACAACATATGTTTCCGAAGTAAATTTTGGTGGAATTCCAGCGGGCTGCCCAGTTTGCAGACTTGCCTCATGTGCTCTGTAATCCATCTTGGTACCAACCGGAAGATCCAACAAATATATCAAAGTGTTTCTGATTTTTAGTCTAACTTTTTCATTGTCGGCTGTTCTATTCCATACGCTAATAATGTCATGATCTCTGAGACTCAGCACAACGCCACATAGTTCATCACCAACGTCAAATTGATCTCCTACGACAGCCAACAGAAGATCCTCCCACAAGCGTGGAGTATACTCCTTCTTTAACCTTATCATCCATTTGCCTCCCTTTAAGTTGTTCTCATCTTCCCACATTGGTTTTATTCCTTTTCTAAATAAATGATAGTCGCTGGGAAGTGGCATGTCGTTTGGTCTGACAAGATGACTGTAAAAACCCCAAAACCCATCAACCTGTTTTTTCAATCATTGATCACGAATAAAAAGTTGCTTACGGTTTCAAAATCGCCAATCTTTTTCATGTTCTCTTCGTATTCCTCGGACCCGCCTCGCTCCTTGCGGAAAAACCAGAAACTGTACGCTGTATGTAAGCTTTGCTTCTTTTTGGAAACGGTGTTATCAAATATTGATACATTTGGTTGAGTGTTAGCGGATACAGGGGTTGTAGGGGTGGACGTTTTCTGATCTGCAAACTTTCTTGGTCTATGATTTATTTAAGAGCAATGTTTTTTACTATACTCACGTATACTTTCTTTTGGTGGCTGGTACAGTTGTCCAACTGTCCCCTTGGGGTGCATCTTGAATAGTATCCTCTTGTGGTTCACTCATTTTGTTGTGTTTGTGTTGACCTTTACAAGTCTATTATTATTTGTTTGTAATAAAACTAACCAAAATGTTCACTCTGAAACAGGTGAAGACAATCAGCAAGCGTACAACATTCTTGAATTTATGATTGATAGTCTAATTAATACAAGGTACGAACAAGAAGATATTCTTTGAGCACATTTATAAGCATGTACATTATCTACACATAAAACAAGCAAGAAACTATGTGACTACTGGGAAACTTTTTGGTAGCAAATTTATCTCAAAATGTAACTCACAATTGAGTTTAATTTAAGAAATCAGTTCACAACTTGCATAGAACACACTTAACAATAAAAGGGAAGATTGAGAATAATGCCAGGGCTAACACGTACAACAAAGAGTTCGCGATTTGAATTGCAAGGTCTTCGTTTGTCCAATTTAGAATATAGGATGTTTATGAGATAATGGCCGTGATGTGTTACGTAATCTGCGAAAGTATATTTCTCTCTAAAATGGAACCTTCAATAGGCAGAGTTTTTGTTTTTGGTTTGTACTGTGCTGTATTAGGAGCTTGTGTTATTAATAAACGGCATTCATCAAAAGTATTTTTTAACAAACGTTATGGACCAACAACAGTACCCACCACAGCAACAACAACAATACCCACCACAGCAACAACAGTTCGTTGGTGTTAGTCCTCAGGCTTCTAATGTAACCTACGTTGTTACAAATCAAAATAGCTTTGGAACAACGTATGTTTTAGTTTTTTATTAAATCCTCACACGTAGGTAGACCCTGCGCTTTTACTTGCTCTAATTGTGGGTATCAAGGGCAAACATATACGTCAACTGAAGTTGGAGCATTCGCTATCTTAATGGCTCTCGTTTTGTTCGTTCTAGGATTCTGGTGCTGCTGCTGGTAAGATTATTCAGTGTAATTTTATTAAAATTGTTAGGATTCCTTTGGTGCTAGACGGCTGCAAGGATACATCCCACTCATGCCCACAATGCAAACGTGTTGTAGGAACCAAAACTGTTATGTAAAACAAATAAAATTGAGCCATATTTTGTTAATTGTTATGAAGCGTAAAAACTAACATGAAACACTGTTTATTATAAACTGTTTTGTAGGTAGAGCGGATTCACACTACCCTCTTGTATTAAGGATATCAAAGTCTCCTCCGTCGTATATGTATGTGTTTGTCTAAGCTTATCCATATCACTTTCAGGTGTAATGTACAAGTATTCGTAAATTGTGTGGTTACGTATGTAACCATTAACACAATGAGGACATGATTTCGACTCACCATCGTTCTTTTTGTCGGGAGGCATGCAAACGATAGGAGTGACCTGCCTCCTTTCGCTCTTGGACGAAGACACAATTCTATACAAATTAAATAACTGCATGGCCCTGTTCTGCGACTTGCCGTACATAACCATCTGCTTCTTGCAGTGAGGACACAGAATGGGTACGCGTTTCACACCCATGATACACTTGAAGGCACGAAATTGTGTTTTCAAGTCAATGTTCATACTTCTCAATCTCTCCAATAAATCAATGGGACTGCTGGCATGCCCAGTGGATATAACGGCGACGCCAGATAGGGCAATTGAGGTTGCCGTTTCAAAGTCTATTTTGTGACGAAGTTCACCAAAATAAATCATGTCAGGATCATGTCTCAGAAGGGCATTTGCTGTTGTGGCCAAAGATCTTTGTTTGCCTTGAATCTCCTGAAACATGTCTATTTGGCACACGTGAAATAGACCGTGAGTATTTAGATTGACTTCAACTGGATATTCCATGGAGTATATGGCCAAAGTGTTTTGTGCGGTAAGGGCACAGAGAATTCCTCTTACTATGGTACTCTTTCCGCTACCTGTTGGGCCTACGATGCATACGTGTCCTCCTCCAAGTCCTGTTCCCGAAGATGAGGAAGACATGTTTCGAAATACTTCCGTGGTGTTCGGAGGATCACCTTTTGGTTGCTCTACGAGTTCTGTTGTTGGCTCAATGTCCACTGTTCTATCGTACACCTTTTCCATTACCCTCGAAAATAGAGTTGCTTTTGCTGTAGTCTTTGGAAATCCGATCAGCCATTTGTTATTTTTTGGGTGAGCACTATTTGGTGTTTTTGATTCATTTGATGTCTTCAAGGGAAGTTGGTGTGGAATGTCTTTCCCTGTTGCTGGGGTTCCCATCGTCGCAGCAATTCCAGTCCTCACTCTGTTCACATTGGGCGATAAATGGTTTAGAATTGTTTGTACTCGGTTTTTATATCTCTTGTTCTTGTCTACATCTTTGGCTTCCATATCTAAACCATGTTGTAATAACTAAAATTTACAATTAGCCTAAGGCTTAGACTTCAACCTGAATTCACCACATTAGCTAATAATGCAATATAGATGAGTGACAGATAGTTCCCTAATTACATTACTAGGATGCTGTACCAAACAGCTAACAAAATACAGAATAAGTATTTATAACTATTTATTGCTTCGAAATACTTTTCGAGAACAAACTACTAACAAACTACAGTGCAATCTCCATGCTTGCTCGAAATTATCATATTAATAAGCAGAACCATTCTTGACCTGATCGTCTGTAGTCGGCATAATCATCACCACGGTAAAGAATATTTAATCATACTGTACAACTGGTTGAGTTGTTGTTTTCGTATACTTCACTTTTTTTATCTTCCTCTTCAGCTTTTCTAGGTTTTTTGTTATCTTTTCGTTATCAATATGCAAATCTTCTTGGTTGTGGAGGAAGGTGTTTCTTTGCAGATCTCGCCTAGCTTTTTGTGGAGATGAGGGAAGCCATCCCTTTTTATCTCCAACTCTTTTTTCCTTGCTTTCTATTCGCTCTTTTTCCTGTAATTCCTTGCTTAGGTAAAATGGACTCTCACTGTTCATAAAAGATGGTGGTTCTGCGTTAAACATTATGCTTTTATGGTTTGTAAATTGATTTGTTTGGTACACAGGTGTCTCTTTTGGTCCATTCCATGGCAGGAGGGAACTTGATGCTCTTGGTCTATTTGTCTGTAAGATGTTGCTTGCTCTACTTATGGTCAGGTCATGTAGGGTTCTCTTGCTTGTTCCTCTATTAGATGTTAGTAGATTAGAATAATTTTAACCCACGGGAATGTACATGCTAGCTTATCGTCTAGCTCCTTTAAGTGATCAAATATCTTATGGGATGTCGATGATTTTGATTGCTCTTGTGTACTAAGAATGGAGGGTAGTTTTGTGGGAGTACCATTTGTTAGACCACTCCTATATCTTGGAGGCATAGATAAAGAAGAGCGGCGTGAGTTGAACTCATCTAAATGCTCCGCCTGAATGTCGTGAACAATATCTCTGATTGTTTGAGGTGTATGTGGTTTTAAATAGTATTTGTTATGGTTCATATTACTGTTTATTCCTTCGCATCCTCTACTTGGGGCCCCAAATTTTCCTCTATGTTCTCTGCTTCTAAACTGCAAGTCGCCAGCATTCGATCCTGTATTCTCAATGTCAGGGTTTTTATATGGTGATTTTCTATTGAACATATAATGAGAATGAGATATCATCGATGGTGATGAACACTCTGTTCTCATTGTCACTACAGCTTTCTTTGGTTTGACAATTTAACCAATTAAAACCCCTCGTACTAATCTGAATAAGGTTATTTATTTCTTTTTCTATTTTGGCTATATAGGTTGACTCGCAAATTTTTACAAGCCAGTGACTGGCAAATTTCTACAGGCCAGTGACCGACCATAGTCGCACGTTCTCAATTAAGACTTTATTGCGAGCTAACTTTGAACAGAACACCATACACAAACATATCAATTTTTATAGAAGTGGTTGTGGATTCTTGGATGTGAATTAGAACTTCTAGTTAATCTACAACGATTCAAATGTTTAAAAAGAAGTTATTTTATATGTATTCTCTTTACAAGTTCAACAAAGAGTTTATCAACATTGGCAATAGTTTTGGCACTCACTTCGGTGAAGTTTACATCACGTTGCTCGGCAAAATCTCTTCCTTGATAGTATGTAACTTCTCTGGATGAATCCAAATCAGACTTGTTTCCTGTAAGGGATATCTTCACATTCTCTGGACTGTGCTCACGAGCAGTCTCTATCCATTTTGCACAACTGTCGAACGACGAGCTGTCTGTTATATCATACACCACAACCACTCCTTGAACATCCCTGAAATACCTAAGATGTGTCAAATCATGTCGATGCCAAAACTTACGGTTTCAAAATTTCTCTAAATATACTTTGACCTGCAGAATCAAATATTCTGAGGTTAACTGTATCTCCGTTATCAAGTTTAAGATCACGAACAGAAAAATCAACACTTGGAGTTCAGTAGATTGTAGAATAAATTCTTCTTACCCCATTGTTGGTGAGGTATGTAGTTGGAAATTTTTGTTCTTGAATGACTCTATTAGTGATGTTTTACCAACTCCAGAATCTCCAACAATAATAATCTTGTACTTTGCAACCGAGTTTTTAAAGTCCACTGTTTCTTGTGTTGTGGGTGTTGTGAAATCAACAGGAGGAATATCCTGGAAACCGCAGTCTATATCATCTGAACTGCTTGAGGAACTACCTATAACCCTGTGTAATATCTTCTTCATGATTGGTTGACTTTGACGTTTGTAAATAAAACAAGAACAATCCATGATGAACATGCACCTCGTTCGAAAGTTGATAACCACTTACCTATACGTTATCTTTCTTATGCTCGAAGAAGTGGGTGCGAACAACTATGTAGTTTCAGGTACAATTCTACTATAATGTGCTTATTCTACAATCATCTGATAAGTATTTCTATTGTGGTGATTCAATAGCCATAAAAATAACGCAAAACATTTCACTACTGTACAAGATTTATTCCAGAAATGTACTATTCAGTTTTGAATTTTCATGTTCTCTATAAAATTCATGACCCCCAATCTCTCGCTCTCCGCTATCTCCTGTTCCTCTGCCAATTGTAACGTTTGTCCCATTGCGATGCTTTGTGATATTTTTTGTTCTAATTGTGTTTGAGATAGCGATTTGACTTCTTCCAAAATGTTTCTGTATTCAGGGTCATTGTGCATGGAATGTATTTGTGGGTTCATGTCTTCAGCACAGGTCTATTGATTACAAAATTATTTTATTTACAATAGTTTAATATTTCTGCGAACAAAAATCTTAGTTACCTTAGGTATTATAAGCATTGGTATATTGGACCGCACAACAAACTTTTCATCAGAAAAAGTCTTTTCGCCAAAGGTTGACTAGACGCTCGCTGAACATACAGAGCGAAGTTATTGAAAGGTATTTTTCAAGTTCATAGGTTGATTTGACAAGTCTACGTATTTTATATCAACGAAAATCCAAGTTAATAATCATTTTACTGAATATTTAACAAATTTTATTATTCTTCTGGTTGCTCTGCTAGACTTGGAAAGCAGTCGGCAAATGTTTTTTTGACTTTCTCGTGAGTTTGTGCATGCTCCTCAAGTTTTACTCTATTAACATTTCCCAGAAACTGTTGTTTGCAGAATGCGCATTGTTGAGTGAGATTTTTGTTGAAGCTGTCCTTTACACTTCCTTTAAATAATTAGATGACGTTCATAACATCACTTACCAGCTTTGCTTTGGGCGTCAAGTTTTTTTTGATTCTTTTCTCGCTTCTGTGCTGCTTTCTGAACGTTCCCTTTGCCCATTTGACTTGCAAGTTCTCTATGTCTGGTTCTTTGAGTGGTTGACGCTTACAATAAACCGGTGATTACGTTCTTTTTTTGATTTGCACTACAACACCAATGGGATATGATGTCCCCTACTATGAGCATTACGCGTCGCACTATAAATTTTGACAATGGTTTCCAAAGCTTGAAAGAAATACAGAAAAAGAGCATGCCTCCACCTAGTTCACGACCAAGCAATAAATACAAAGTACTACCTAAAAAACCTCGGCGGACAGAGTCCAGACACTCCTTACAATCAGATGTTCCATCAGTAAAATCAGCAGTCATGTCCACAACAAAAGACTTTTGGGATCTAATTGCTCTGGATTACATGAACATTTTAAACAACACAGAGGAAATGAAAGTCTGTTTTAGTGTCTGGGTTATATCGGAGGAACAGAAAGAATGCGCCGACAAAGAGGATACAATCCCCAAACACTCAAAGTACGGACTGTACGAAACAGCTTTTGTAGAAGTGTTGGACCATTTTCTTTGGAATGTAAAAAACAAAACAACTGGTGTCGTCCAACCAGAACATGTAACATTTATTTCAGAGCACTTGTTGCTCGACTACTTTGATATATTAAACGTAGACCAAACGCCTATACTGGCGAGGGAAGATGTCTTTATGATGCTCTACATGCTAGCAGCTAGGGAATGCAACAGATTGTCTTCTTTTCTGACAGAGTATGGTCAAAAAATGTTCGACATTCTAATGAAAGGAGACGATGACATTGAAGATTTCGTGGATTACACAAAAATATCAATAACCGCTGCTAGGAAGCTTGGTTATCTAGCTGGCATAAAAGACCATCTTTTTACCAATATTTTGAAGGATTCAAAAATCCAGGAATATGATTTGATTGACTTTAAGCAGTTTATGCAAATTTTCAATACTTTGTTTAACAAGGTTGACACCAAGGTTGAAAAAAAGAGAGATACATTTATAGCCAGTTCAGACAAAAAGAGAATAAATAATAGCCAAAGAGAAGTTGTAAAGGTTCCAAAGATAATAGAACAAGTCGGAGTTAGCAGCAGTAAGAAGCTGCAACCCGCCCACCAGCAAGATAATGAAGATCCTAGATTAACACCTCGGACTCCTAGGGATGTTCCTCATACTCCTCGTGATACCATTCAGGCTGCCAATCAGATGGTAGTCGACAATAAAACAAACAAATCAGAACCAATTACAATAAAAGTTGGCAGCAAGACATCTCCTAGGCCACATTTAGAAAGTTCAACGCCTCGTTCGTTGGAAAGGCATAACAGCGGCGGCTTAACACCTCGCTCTCTGGAAAAATACATTATTAACCCCATAACGCCGATACCCTTCACAAAATCAACAACAGCAAATGTAAAAATCTCACCAAGACTTCTTAACAACACAATCGACAAACAAGACCAACAACCAGTTAGTCCCGACGACCAAGACAAAATCAAGAAGAAATGGTGGTCGAGAGTTTCTAACAAGGATTTGAAAGCAAAGAGGACTTGTATACTGATGTAAAATAACAATGACTTATTTACTTTGTGCTTTTCTTATCCCCTTCAATGATATCAAATTATATATGTCGGAGGTAATCATTAGAAAGATGGTAATCATACTAAACATTTTTTATTTTTTATTTTTACGTTGATATCCCTTGTTAGTATGATGCCTAGGGTTCTTGCAAACAGACTCGAACTGATCGGCCGTTAGATTTCTGCGGAACATTTGTGTTTTACCCTGTACTGGATGGTTTAATGACGTCTTAACAGTACCGGTAGTGTAATAATGATCCATCTTTTCAGATCCTCTCTGGTAGAAGTCGACCCTGGAATTCTCATTCCTCCCCTGGTGGACCCATCCATGTTCTTCGGGTTTGGATTGGCTTCTATTTTTCTGATCATTTCTTTTGTATGGCTGCATTCTGTAACTCTGATTATCGTGCCTTACGTAAGGTTTTGGTTTATTGTTTTGATTTCGGTGAGAATATGGTTCTTCATCATCGGAATCAGAACTTTCATATTGTCTCCTATTATTGTGATCGCGGTTATGGTGTCCGTCATCCTCATCCGAACTGTAGGGCAGTCCGTACTCATCTATTTGGCCGTTGTAGTAGGCTGTGAGCTTGTCTATATCACCACCGAAGGAGCAAGCTCTTTCTCCAATGCTCATATCATCATCATAGTATGCCATTTTAATACAGGAAATCTTTTGATTATTGTCTGCAATTACAATAAAAATTCAAAGTTCGCGAACTCAAATGGAACTCAGAAGGAACAATGAGACAATACGTGCAATTAGGGATCTAGTCAAGCAAGTCTTTTGGCTCAACAAGAGAAGACAAGAACCAAATTTCTAAAATTAAATGTCTTTATTTATATTATTCTCATATCTTACATGCGTCGGACATTGTATTGAGTATTCCTATTTTGTGTTCAGCTCCTTCTTCAGTTTTTGACATTTGCTGTTTGTCTTCCTTAGATTGTATTGTAGCATGATTAAGTTTCTTTTTGATTCTTCAAACGCCGACGCTAATTGTTCACTTTTTTTTGTCTCTTCTGCTATAATCGCTTCGATGGATGCATTTTTCGTACGTATAGCTTCAAGGTCCTTTAGCAGCTGCTCTTTTTTGTTTATTGCTCTCCTCTTTTCAATCTCAAGCACCTTAATCTCGATAGGTAATATCTTTGAATTCATGATGACGACACCTGTTGATTTTGTTTCAATTTGAAATTATAAAAATAAAACTTCATCAATGATGTTGAGCAATAAGCATCACAAAGAGTCAAAAATAAATTACAAAAAATTTTATTCAATGTGCGCAATATTATTATAATCCACAGGGCTTCCACTTCGAAGTATCACTTTAGATAATTCCCTAATCTGCAAACTATTAAACTCAACATCCTTCATCATTCTTTCTTGCCTATGCATCATGAGTTGAACATTCTCCATGACACGAGTCTGCCTTTCCATAATTAACATCATGTCGTTCTTCTGCTCCTGTTTGCTTTGAACCTCCGTACCACCGTCATTAGCAAGTAATTCCGTGTACGTGTTACTCAAAATAAGAGAGGGGGTACTAATCAACATGATACCAACAACCATCGTGATGGCACCTGCAATTTTTCCTGCCGGAGTAATCGGAACGACATCTCCATAACCAACAGCAAGCAGAGTAAGGATACTCCACCACATACTTGCCGGTACAGAAGAGAAGGGAGAAGGAGTGCCATCTATGCGGGTCCATACATCATTCATGTATGTACCTCTTTCAAGATAATATTCAATAGTGGAAGAAACAAGAACACACAAAAAGATGATGACCATGATACAAGAAATAACAGTAAGACTTTTTCTAATAGCAAGGAACAATGTCCTCATTCTTTTTGAAATGTTTAAAATTCTCATGAGACGCAACAACCTAAATACACGCAAGATACCAACACTTGGGTATATTTGTAAAATGTCGTCCAACAGAATGATGAAGAACGGAACGCACGATAGAAAATCTGCAATGTTCGTGAAGTTGGTGAGGAATTCCCATGCATCCTTTCTAGTGTTCACACTTGCATAAAATCTCACCGCCAACTCAAATAGAAGAATTAATGTAACTACTCCTTCAACCGCCGTTATAGCTACTGGATTTTCTATGAAGAACTCGAACGAGTCCAATACTAGAATGATAATCGAGGTGGTGATGAGCGAGGCGATGAATGCAAAATATATCCTTGCTGTGATTGAGGAGGAAGGGTTGTCGATAATTTCTTTGAGTTTGTCCCTGAACCTTCTATGCATTGATATTGGTTGTGTCGAAGATCTGGGTGAAGAAGACGTCGAATATGATTTTGATACTGTCGAGTTGATTTCATTGATTCTTTCATTCAAGTCGAAATTCTCCATCTCTATTCTTGTTGTTGTATCTGATATGGAATCCAACACGTGATGCTTGTCGTGTGCACGGTCATAATCTTTATCATATGACATGTTATATCGTTTCCGCGCACTTGAAGAAAAAGCGGTGCGGTTGGCCTTTACATTACAAATTAACACTCGTCACTTTGATTGGATACAAACTCCTTCAACGTTCATACCACCAAATTTGTTAACATGTTTGCCTATTCTTGTATGACAATTACAAGCACAATATTTATTAGACCACAACAATGTGATGCATCATTGATACAATGCCAGAGGCAATGTTACGCCGACGACCAAACTCTCAAGATACAAGAAGATGATACAATGGAACAAATTACAGACATTATGAATTGATTAGAGGAACTGAAAGTTGACATTTTGTATAATTACATCATTCAAGTTCTTCCGAAGAAGAGGAACTAATCTTGAAAAAATGGTGCGGTTGGCCAAATTAACGTTCTCATGATGCAGGTCCGCTCTCATGAATGCTACGTCAGAATTAATGTTATGCCAATGACCAAATTCTCAAGATAAAAGAAAGTTTTATTGAACAATTATAATTTACTTCTAGTACTATTTAAAGTATTAAGCCAATCTACAATGACACGATTAACTTCTTCCTTTTGCTCCACATGACACCAATGTCCAGCTTCTTCCACGTGATGCCTACTAAGTTTATCAAAGTATTTATCCATGCCCAAAGACATCTCCCTTGTTAAGACCTTATCCTTACCTGCTGTGATCATAAGGCTTGGTACTACAACTCTTTGTTTGTTTCCTGATAGTTTTTCAGTTTCATCTCTCCAATTAATCTCTCTTGTTGCATACCAATTGAGCGGGGCATCAAATGTAGTTTTTTTGAATGTCTTTACATACTCTTCAAGTTCATCTTCACTAACAATAAGATCACTAGCTTTGATGTCAATGTTATAGTCTGGCAGCATTTGCTTCTTGTTTGAAAAGAATTTTACTTGAGCTTTTGAATCTGATCGTATGAACATTAATTTGAAAAATCTCTCAACGTTCTGTAAGAGCTCTTCTCTTGCCCCCAACTTTTTATCCGCAAAGTATAATTGGTACTTGAATTGTGGTATCAGCTTGACCAAGTCATCCAAAGGTATGAACTTTGTTTTTGTTGGACTAAATGCAGTGCAAAGTGATGCAAGGGCCTGTACTCTTTCAGGATGGAACAGGTACATGCTCCAAATTACTGCCCCTCCCCAGTCGTGGCCAATAAATACTGCTTTCTCTACTTTTTCATGATCCATAATCTTAACGAAGCAAGTTGTTGTGAATTTGAGTCCAAAATTGGAGAGTACAGAAGCGTCGAATTGAGAGCTACCAAACCCTGGTAAGTCGGGTGTTATAACAGTAAATCCATTTGATACAATTGGGAGGATCTGATGCCTCCAGGTGTAGCTGTAGTCCTGAACCATTGTCAGACAATCTTCAAAATCATCTTACGGGGAAACCGTGGACCATTATAACTGTTGCTTTACTGACAACAGGTGCATATTTCTTATACGATATAAAGCCTTCGTTGATCTCTAATGACTCGTATGAGTAGGAGTATCTTTCAATCATTTTGTCAAAATAGAAGCTGTCTCGTCAACCAAGCAACCATGACACAAACAGATGAAGAGGCTGGATCAATTCTGTTCAAAGTATCAAATGAGTTCTTGATACTATTCCTTATGTTATCCACGGCGTTCTTCATGTACCCCTCTGTCGTGAAGTCATTAATTTTTGTTTTTGAGGATGCACTTGAGCAGATTCAAGTAGTAATAGATACACCCAAACTTATATTGCAACAGTATGAGAACAACCGAAAACTACCACCTCCCATCAATGAAGAGGTAAAGCTACATTTACGCAGTTCAGCTTTAAAATTCAATTTTAGGATGAGTCTTACTTTAGTGTAGATAGCGAAGATGAGAGTGAATGTAGCGTAATTATAAAAAGAAATGCACCTTTGCCTATCAAAAAGATTTTGGTGGACCAAGACACGCAAGTATCGGAGATTGATTTCCAAACGATGGATTTGAGGGTTAAACAACCTTTCCGTCACAAATACAATTACGAGACTAAAAGAACCGATTTTAATGGAGACATTCAAGATCGCATTGGTAGAAACCCTCCAGCTCCTTTGAAATCCATCACAAGACGTAATTTACAATCATGTTTTCTCTTCTAACAATCTTCAGGCAAAAAGTTTTTGAAAGTAGAGACTCCATCCGCACTTGGCTTACTACAAAGAACAATGTCAATCTCTCCATTAGCTGGAACACCAACTCCAAAAAATGAAAATGAAATGTACGAGGATGACACAGTCACTGATGACCAAACAGAGACAGAATCTGATCTTGTCAGTCCTTCCCAAAGAGCTCTTGAGTCAAAGTAATTTTTTCGTACGCACAAAAAACTAACACATTATAGCAAAGAGTTGGACGAGGATGATACTGAAAACTTGTTAACCGAACGTGATCTTGACATGGAACAGACAACTGCCAAAATACGTACTGAGCGCATTAGTAGCATTGATTCTGGTGACTTTGAATCGTGGGTTCAAGAAAGTAAATCTGTGGACACCAAAGCAAGCATCCAAATAACTATTCAACGTCTAATAGACCAAATAAAAAAATCAAACCTAATAGAGGAACCTAGAGTTCAAATTACAAAAGACTTGAATCAAAGCCTTGTTTCACGTTCATTGTCAATCATTCCAACTCAGCTCATGGGTGCTATTCATGTTACTACTTTAGATCTTTCCCAAAATCAATTAACAATGCTCCCTAATTGGTTTTGCGATACTTTAGTCTCATTGACCAGTTTGAATCTATCCCACAACTCCTTTTTTGATTTGCCAGAAAAATTTGCAGCATTGAAGAACTTGAAGGTGAGTTTTATTAATAATTGTTTGTTTTTAATTATGAACCAGGAACTTGATTTGTCCTATAACAAGTTTGAGTACATTCCAAGTAGTCTATTGTCCTCTAATGTTTTGGGATCAATAGATATCTCACACAACTCACTTTTAACCATTCAATACGATGTCCAACGGTATGTGCATTTCTTTAAAGGTTACTAACATTTTTGTAGTCTAAGAAGTACTTTGACTGAATTGAACATATCGTATAATTCACTAACCGAACTACCCGATGATCTACGTCACATGAAGAGACTGCGGTACTTTAAATTTTCAGAAAACAATTTATCGTTCCACACCCTCAACAGCATCACTTCAAAGATCAATCTTGAAGAACCCAAACCAAAGATCACAAACAGTTTTAGAAGCAACCAAAGAAGTAATTCAATCGTTGGACCCAGAGCAAGCATCTCAACCGACATTCCCAAAGAAATATTAGAGTCCACATCAACGAACCTTAGCGCTTCGTTACCAATTCTAACAACATCATCTTCATCATTCAATGATCATCTCACATCGAGTCATCATCATCAACCAACGTCAACAATCACTCCCAGCGCATCCATCTCCGTTCCGCCCAGAATACTTTTACTTTTGGAACTTTTAGAAAGCGAACGTAAATATGTTCGTTACCTTAATGTGTTCCATGAAATGTATCACATTCCCCTAACCGTTGATTTGAAAACAACATCAACCGAACACGACTTTTTCGTTTCAGAGAGCGACATTGACATCATCATTCCCGAAACAATGCCCGCCATTCTCACGTTCGAAAGAAGTTTCTACGTGGAATTACGTACTAGAATTTCTCAAGAAATTTCACATTTGCTAATCAAGAGCGATTCTCAAGATGACATCCTAATCAGCGATCTATTCTCGTTACGCTCCATTCACTTTACAAAACTATACACTTGTTATCCAGATTACTTGGATCGTAGTTTGGAATTACTCCGAGAAATCAAACACGATAATTTCGAACTGGACAAGTATTTCAAACAATTGAGTCGATTGCCGCTGTGCGAAGGAATGACCATCGAGAATTTATTGATATTACCGACGACTCGCATCGCTCGACTATGTTTCTTGTTACAAAACATTTACAACCACACGCCAACTTCCAATCCAGATCGTCGAGGTTTACAAAGCGCTCTGAAAATGTTGAGGAGTTGCGAAAAACATTGGAGCGAGAGCATGAGACAAGTCAATAATAAGCACAAGATGATTGACGTTGCTCGTAGGCTCAAAATGACTGATTTGTGCACGCCTGGGCGCTTCTTGATAAGAGAAGGAAAGTTGTTGTTGAGCCCTAACAAGGGCATCGGAGATTTCAAGAAGGAATTGGCTAAGCAATTCAGCAAGAAGGAAGTGAGCGTTGGTGGATTGAATCCTTACTGGGAGATGATGAAGAATAGATTGAGTAATATACATGGCACTGGGACGGATATGGGATCGATTTGGGAGGTTAGATTGACTGAAGAGAGCGTGACTGTTTTCTTGTTTAGCGATGTTGTTGTAATAAAGGATAACAATTTGATTCACAAGTTGGTTGCGAGACCGACGCTTTATGAGTTGAGGGGAGCCAAGTTTGTCAACGATGAATGTGTGGTTGATGGCTTGTCTCCTAGAGAGGGCGAAGCTTTGTCTACTTCTGCTCCTGTTGGTAATACTGTTTATGATGTTAGCGTGAATGAGGATTGTAAGTTTTATGTCGAGTTGAGCAATAAACGTCGTTTGGCATTTGTTGCTGAGAGTGCAGAAGAGCGTGCATCTTGGGTGAATGACTTTTCCAAAGTGATTTCAGATCTTGGTAATGCTGATAACTCTGACAGTAGCGAGGGATCTGAGGACGATGAGTTAGAGCTTTTGGAGTTGTAAATAATAAACTTTGTACATGTTTGAAAAAGCCTTGGTTCAATTAAATTTTTGTATTTAGGGATTTAGTTGACAAGGAAGAATGTCGGACCAGACACTTCCTGGGACAGAGTGGGTTGATTGTACAAACTTTTTAAGCAATGTTTGCTCCAACATGGGAGTGGGCGAAATGTTGCACCATCCTACAAAATTTTCGTTGATGGAAGTAATGTCCGTGATTGAAATGATGGACCCAAAGATGGATACCTCGTATAAAACCCCCAGAGTTCGCAGCGTCACTGAAAGATTTATCGACGGTACTTTACCATCTTTTGAACAATTGTCCATGAAGCAGGTATTATACACGATGGACATGTTAATATCGGCAGAGGTGCGTGGTATAAATTTTTTCTAATTTAACACTGATCAGTTACAATGGTATGATGGCTTATCACTGCCCCAAACAGTTTTCACCTGTTTATATTTAATGGACGACTTGTGTTACGTTGGCGAACCAAGTCCCGAGAAGCCCAAATCAAACATTTTTATTTTATTCACAAAAATGTTATTCAAGCGTATAGATTATCTAATAGAGACCATATCAAGAGTAGATTGCAAAACTGAGGAAGAATTCGTGAACAGCTCTTTTGGTCTATTCACGATCCGTAGCTTAGAAGGCACCGATAATTTACAAGAAGATGTCCAAGAAATGATCCAACACATTGAAAGCAACCAGCAAGACTACCAAGGACACGCACAAGATTTAATCGACCGTCTACTATTCCAACAAGCATTCTTTAGGAGTCGCGAAGCAGTTCTATTTGTAGATCAAGACATTCTCTCGGACGCTTTGACCTACACAAAATCATGCAAAGAGTTGTTCCAGTTGATTAAAAAATCACATGCAGACATGTTCGGAAATGAACAAGAACAGGTTGACCAATCTGATGGTCAACAAGACGATCCGACGCGCATCAACATTGCTTTCGACCACAAAATCACAACACGCCTATCGTCAGCAGCAGTCATCAAAGCAGTCAAATTAGCACCACTTACAAAAACAGCACATATCTTGGATTCATTTTTGGACCACATGATTTTCATTTGTCGAGGCGCACAACAATTATATGGAGCCGATCTGGATCACATACTACGATTCTTCGTTTCCTTTTCAAAACTCGATCATCTCAATGTCGTGTCAAGGTGCACATTAATGTACATTGCCATTCAGAACGAACAAGCCTTTGGAACGGATATGAAACAATTAGTAGCACAACACATTCAATCACACTTGCCCATGATGAACAACAATCATCAAGACATTCTGAAATCATGTCTACGCATGGATCCAGCACCATTACAAAAAACAAATAAAAATGTTCAAGACATTTTGGATGAAGAAGATGCAGTACTTACATGTCAGCAATGGGTTGATTTAATGTGTAATGTTATTTTTAACTACATGAATGCATTGTGTTCCAATCCAGCCAATACCCGACGCAAGTTCTCACATTTGATTATTGAGTGGGGAATGATTGAGCAAAAGGCCGAACAATTGGATCTATGGTGCATTGAAGAATTAAGAATTTTAAAAAGAACAAGTTCTGATTTTACAATTTCTGGTCATGAACATTTATTTGCATTTACTTATTATTGTATTGAACATACTTGTGCATTGTGTCAAAGTTATTTGTTAATTGGTTTTGAGTTGCAATTGTATCATAAAACTGAAATTCATCATGTCTTGTGGTATCTTGATTATATTTGTGGGTTGCGTAGCCAGAACATGACTAAAATGTTGCAGAGGTTGCCGACGGATCAGGATTTGAAAATGATGCAGAGTCAACTTGCTCAGTTGACTCCAGGAGGAAAGAAAAAGAAGAAGAACAAGATCAAGAACTTGCCGCCGGTGTTGACGGTACCGACTGAAACTACGCCATTACAAAAAATAAAGAAGAAGTTGATTGAGGTCGATACGTACATTTCTAGAGGATTATATCGGTTTGCTTTGGCTACATTGATCGGTAAGAATGAAAATGGATTCGAAAACATTTTCGACGATGGCACATTACCTAACATGAACCCACTATTACGCTTTAATAAAAGATTTCAATGTTTTCATTTGATTTCACAACCTCCGCCCATTAGTTATGACCAATATAAAAGTTACATGGAACATTCTTACAAGGATGCGACACCATCTGATTTGTTAAATGTTGCAAGCGAGAACCTAAATTATTCCAGACAAGTCATGGAGGATGTTTTATTGTACCACAAGATGAACCAGAACGAACTATTAGACACCCATCAGTTGCAGTCAATCAAGGACATGATCAAGATGATACAAGCCAACATGATTAGCATCACACTAACAAGCATGAAGATGAACTCAAAAACAAATCAGAGTGCCACCTTTGAATTCCAATTGTGTCCACAATACCCAGTCATCAAATTAACAAAATAAAAAATTTATTGTTGCATTTCAATGTCATTTGTTTGAGCAGGTGAAGCAAGCATTGAATACACCTCAGTGGTCCACTTTGGATAAACTCTCTTATACAAGGCCATACAAATCGTGTCCTGTCCCTTGATTCCATCATCAAACATACACTTCATATAACCATGCGTACCAACGCTCTGTGTAATCACTCCGTGTCTTCCAAACTTGGTATGCAACTCAACAGGTTGGAACCATTTAATATCATCGGGATTATGGAACATGAATCGAACCACCGCCTGCTTCTTGTGCACTTTATAAGGATGACCCGTCAATATAATCTTCTTTACCATGATACGATCCGGATCAGCATTCATCGTGCTTCCATGCGCAACCAAATCCAATTTACCGCTATTCGCATTCCTCTTGAACAACAAAATAGGAGCAGGTTTGAATGTAATGGGCATGAAGACACTTGCACACAAGAATCGACTGGGTTGAAGGAACCTCTCGAATCGGTGCTTATCGTTTCTAGGGTTGTGTTCGCTAAAAATAGGATTACATTTAAATGTGCGGAAGCCAACTTGAGCGATCAACTCATCCCTGCTCTTGATTGGTTCTTCGTAATGTAATGATTTTTTAACCAAGAAATGTACGACCGATGATTTTTGTTCGTGACGTAACAAACCGAATAATTGTAACGGGAGTTGTAACGACTGCGCGGCGATTTTTTCTCCGGGCACATTGATTAACGAAATGGCAACGTAGCGATCTTGATTGATCAAATCATCGTTTTGTAATTCTTTGGCGGATGCTTTGGCGCTGGCGTTAATGTTTTCGAATTGGAAAATGCGAGCGTAATCGAGCGGTAAATTCTCCTTGGAGTCCCATGGCGAATTCTTAAAGTTTTTCAATCCTCTGTATTTGGCAAATCGGATTCTTGCTGGCGTGTCGATCGGGGTGTCGACTTCGTCTGGGAATTTCGCATCATCCGTTTCTTCTTCTCTCATGCGTTTGACTCTCTCGTACTCTGCTTGTCTTTCTTCCTCGGTCATCTTCTCATCTTCTTCGATCCTGAAGAATTTATCGACTGATGTTTGTGTTTCTGATTGACTGATCATGTAGTCATCGTGTTGATTGTCATCTTCATCATCGGAATGTATCTCTTGTTCCATGTTCATGTCGCTATCCACGTAACTTTCGTCGTCTTCGTCTTCGTCGTCAGAGTTTGGATAATAATCGTCGGGCACCCAAGCGGCTTGATACGAATCAAAACCTTTTGGGACTTTTTTTACGTACGTGTCGTTTTCGAAATCCTCCTTGGTTGGCCACGTTTGTTCGTTATTTAATGTATCTGGTACGAGAGATCCGATCAATGTTTCTTGCCTCTCATCTGGTGTCAAATGTTTTTGATCTTCTAGGACTTCGACTTGATGTAACTTGGTCAAGGGTGCATTACATTCTTTGATTTCTTTGACTTGGTAGGTTCCAAAGTTGGTCAGGTGGAACAATTGATTGGGCGTGGCGTTACGTCCTCTTAGGTATCCATAGACGACTAAGGTGCCCATCTTGTCCTTGTTGGCAAGTGATTCCAAACCTTCCATGCCAGGAGCGGTTACGGATGGTTGTTGGACTTGGTCGGGTGTGAACTCGTAGCGATCAATTAGCATGTATGGTCTCTTTTCTCTCCAATGGACTTCTCTCACTTGTTGTTCGTTGATCCATCTACATAACTGTTTAATGTCTTGTTCTCCCTCATCAAAGGTCACTACGCGTGGATCTCTTGGTATTTGGTCTTGAGACCACTTTACTAGATTTCTCTTGATGTCGTTGCGCTTCTTGGCGGGGACGGATTCTAGATTTTGTATGACGACGATGGTTGTTGGGAAACCTTGTGCTCTTAGTAAAGCTAACGCGTCCTCTCCATCTTGGTCGACACCTTCAGGTGATATTATCATCAAAAAAAGATCAGCTATTTTTGCTGCATCAAGGACTGAACGTTGAGTTCTTTGAACTTGGAATAATGTGATGTTTTGTGAGAAATCTGTTAGTCTACAATGGTCAACTTTCAATTATTGTAAAATACAAACCTCAATGTGCATGAGTTGAAATTGTGAATGACGGGGCTTTCCTCTGTATTGTTTTGTGCGACAATGTCATTGTAAATTTTCTCTTGATTGGTTCCAGGTCCGAGTGGTAGGATGGCCACTAGCTTTGGTGGTCCACCATTCGAGCCAATGCGTCGTAAATGTAGTATGTCCTGCCTCTTTTTATCTCTTATTTGTTTTGCTCGATTCCTTCTCTGCTCGCGACTTAAATTTTGATTAAGGTTGGCTGTGGATTTCAAATTTCTACGCTCGCCACTGATTTTTCCACCAGCTTTCCTCTTCGCCTCTCCTTTCGTAGAATGTTTTGACTTGAAAGGTTTGTTTACTTGCTTGAATTTTCCCGGTCTGTGAACCGGTGGTGGCATTGAGCTCATTGTGAAATGTTAATTTGAAGTTGACCTTGTGAACATTCAACCTTGTAATCTCAACAAACATGGACACAACCTTCGGAGAGGGATTCAATAAAATGTAACGTAAATTATGCACCTTCCAATAATAATAATTAGTTCATCATCAGAATCGGACATTATTGGATTGATTTGCGCAGATTCTAATGGACTTTGCATTAAAAAACAAGGTGAAGACGTGAGCAGTTCCGACGCTGGCTACCTTGCAAGCATCGCACGTAGAGCACAAATCCTAAGCAGCGCTCAAGACTCACGCCCCCCAGTTATTTTAATTGAAGGAGAGAAGAAACAAATTTTAGTTCAAAACCAAGGGCAACTAACGGTTGGAATTTACAAGAAGCCATTTGTACAGCAAACACCACAAATTATACAGCAGGAATGATAAATACATTTTACTTTTAATAGAAGTTAGCATCACTACTCATCTGTTCATTTAAAAACTTGTCAAATCTATCATTTTCATTTGAAGAGTCAATCACTCCGCTCCATTCATCGTCTAATCTGAAAAGTTGTATCTCTCCTTCTACTGAACCAGTCAATATGCGCCTTCCATCTCCAGAAAATTCCAACTTGTTCAAAGCTTGTTTACATACTTGCACACTCCTCTGTGGTATTTCCGGCTCGCTATTTATATCCCACACCTTTAGACAACCTGATCCGTCTGCAGAAGCAAATAATGATGGATGAACAGGAGACCATTTAACGTCATAAACATATTCATCATAATCATCAAAGGAGAACAAAGGAAAGTTCGTATTCTTAACACTCCATAATTTACAGCTCCAGTCCATACTAGATGTTAGGAACAAATCAGAGAAGCGATCAAATTTATGACAATCTATTCCAGTAACCGGCGCTTGATGCCCATGATTTCCATATCCGTATTGATTGACAACCCCTGATGTGTAGTTACCAGAATAAACACCACCGTTCTCACTTCCAATCAAATACCTACCATTTAACTCCCCAATTGTCGGGAAGGCTAATGCGTAGGTTAAGGGATGTTGTATGCCGCTAGAATTGTTCCTTCCATCGATTCCATCTATGGATTGAACAGAGGTGTTGTTATCTGCTGTAGCACTGGTGGGTGACGACAAGGGTTGCTCCTGGTCTACACCCACATCATACATTCCTTGTGTGGTAGCGCTTTTAGGACTTGTTGGAGAGCTCACAGATGAGGGACTATTGGCAGTCGCTGGATTGTTTTGGTTTGAAAGAGATTGTAGAGTCAAATCCAAACCATCTGGAGGGTAGCTCAACCTGCATGGTATTTCATCTGATGACCTCGTAAAATTCCAACTACATAGCCGTCCATTAGTGTCCAGCGTAATTAAATTATGCGAGTTTTCCGTACCCACTACCTGCATACCAAATATTGGATGCGTATGAGACCTCGAGTTGATGGGGGTGCGCTGTACTGGTGCGCTACTACTGTCTCTATTGTCCCACACAAGCAGCTGTCCGGAGTAAGTAGCTCCAATAATTATGTTTGGGTGATATCGGTAAAACGTAGCAGAGCTAATTGCTGTTTCACATGTAAACACAAACTCTGGAGCTGTCGGCATAAAGGAGTTCCACACCAAAACTACACCTTCGGGATCTCCTTTGCTATCCGTTGCATTTACTCTACCGTGGTATGACCCTAAAAATAGTTCAGGGTGCTTCTGAGACCAAGATAGACTTGTGAGAGCTCTTCCTCTGCTCCATTTCTCATCAATAAATACGTTTTCACAAGAGATTTTATCTCTTGATTTGTCGTTTAAATTTTTCAAGCTTCTTTGTCGTAGCTCATTATAATCCACTGAGTAATCGATTAGAGGGTCGTAGGGCTGACTTAATACTCTTTCCATCAACCTACCTGTTCTCTTTACAAAGTCAAAATATTCTGGTCCAAGTTTTTCTGATTTGTTTGTGTTTGATTCAACTACGGTATCAGGTTCGGTTTCTGTTTCTGTGCGTTGTTCGAGGTCGGAGTTGATAGCGGAAGGCTCCAACGGTGGTTTGTCGTCCACTTGATCATTAATTGTTTGGGTTTCTTGGTCAAGGGTATCTATTACTCTTGGCGCCACATCAACAATCATGTTTTCTAGCATGAACACTTTTAGTTGAGACATTTTTGTTTCAATGCTATGTCTCTGTAGAATTTCGACATCAGACTGTTTCATGGAGGGGACACTGCCATTAAACACATTGGACAACAGTTTGTCATATTCGGATTCAGGTTTCGCTGTCTGTTGAATTGACTTTGGTTCTTCTTTCGCATCCTTATCGAAGGTCTCTGACAACTGCACTGGTGGAGAATACGCGTTTGGCTGGACGACCATTGATTGAGCTAACATCTTTGGTCCATCTTTTCTTCTAGCCTCTGCACTTTTCCGCATGGCCTCTAATTTTTGCCTCCTCTTCTCGATCTCCTCGAGTCTGTCCATCCGAGTCATGGACGTATTCATCGTGCTGTTGTGATTCTATTACAAAATAGACAACGACGAAATCTGTAGTATGTGGGTGGTGCTGAGAAGTTAAATATTTGGTTAGCAATTGGAAGGAATGTGAACTTACCGTCGCTTTGCGACACTGCGACCTCCGCGACAAATACCTTATTGAAGAATTATTCATCTTTGCGCTAAAGACTTTTCATTAGAAGATTTATGGACACGAAAGAAATTAAGACATCGAATCAATATCAAGTGACGTCAAAAAATTATCAAGTAATATTTACATTATATACATCAATCATAAAGAATCCTCTTCGAAATCATAATAAGTACTATCGTACGTTGTGACCACACTGGACCTAACAGACTTGAATTTTCCATTCCACATCATTGAGGCTATTCCAACCACTGCTATACCTAGAACCAAAGAAAACTATAATTATTAGTCTAAACAAGAAGTATATAATACCATCGAAGATAAAAATCCATCAGAAGCATCTTTTGTATTGTCCAGATCGTAAAGATCTTCCTGCTCTTGTGCGTCATCTTCATCTATGATCTCATCATCGAAATCATTGTTCTCGCAACCGTTCATTCCTGCTGAATACACGCTTAAATGCTCTTGCTTAGGTTTGATTTATGTTGATTTTGACGTTAGTCTCTAATCAATTAAAAATTTGTTGGTTGGCGTTTTTACAATAAAACATCCTTGAAAGTTTACGAAGTTCTCCACTGAAGAATTAGATGCTAACAAGTTTGTTTCAATAATATGTTTATTTAGGCCGAGGCCGTTTAAAGTGATCAGACGCGGAACGACTGATACTGATCACTACTGTTTCAATAATATGGAGTTTTATTATTCTGATACATGCCGTGGTATACAAAATTAATTCTTCATGCTTCAAATCAGCCCAAACATCTGTGATTATTCTTGTTTCAAACTATAAAATCTGAACTTCAATTTTAGGTCATTGTTTTTGTACTCCAAATTGTTCCCTCCAAACACGGTCTTTCTTTGCTTATTTAACATGTTTTATTACACCCCATGATGCATACGAAGTCTCTTGTTCTTTTTCTTCGTCAACCAATTTCCACACAACCCTTGAAGACGAACAAGGGACCGAGAAATGGACACCGTCAATAAACTTTTCCCTGCAAATGATCACGAGTTCTGCCAAATATACGTTGAGAGTCGTATAACAGATCCGAGAATAGTTCATCTTTTGAATGAGATTAGTAGGATGGGATGCAAGTTGCCCACACCCTTCTTTCGTTGCGCTCCATGTTTACTACCAGGAGAAGAAACGCCGATGATGACAGCAGGTTATGTACTAGGATCCTTCGACAGATTCAACGACATCAAAAAACTCAACAAGCCAAACTCAAAGCCAAGAGCGACAGATGGTTTAGAAGAAGCGACGAGCTCTGCAAGTGAAAGCGATTACAAACTACAACATCTTCTAGATAAACCAGGAATCATCATTTGTGAAGATGTTCTGCACAAGTATGGCAGCATGAACTCGGAAAACAATTTGGTGCACGAATTAATACATGCTTATGATGATTGTCGGGCAATAATGAATTGGGCCGACTGCGATCAGATCGCCTGTACAGAGATTAGAGCATCTGCTCTTAGTGGTGAGTGTAGATCAATGTACGAACAATTAAGAGGACATTACAACGTTAAAGGTCAGTTGATGAATTGCGTTCGCAGGAGAGCAACACTATCACTAAAACACTCACGGTACTGCCAAGACCAGGATTGTGAAGAAATTGTGGATAGACAGTTTGATAAGTGCTTTGCAGATCTAGAACCATTCATTAGCCGACCCTGAGTGAGTGGACCAAACCATGTGGTGAGTGATTAACACTTTTGCATTCCCCGAAAGGTACCAAAACAAAAACATTATTAAAAATAAATTTATGAATATACATCTACTTCCTTGGTTGTACACTTAAACTCATCTTATGTAGTTCTTGTTCACTCAACAATGAAAAGTCATTGCTGTCCAGAACGGTATCCTTCAAACATTCACAAAGGGAAGGTATCCTCTCGAATGGATATTTGTATTTTTGATAGGTTTGTACCGATCTCAACACCTTTGTGCTCATCCTCTTCTTGTTGAAGTTGACCAACTCATCAATCAGTTCGTTATACAATGACTCTATAGCAGAGAGGTCGGACATTATAACTCCAATGTACGGAATGCATGGAGTAGAGTCAGGAGATTCCATTGCCGCCCTCAAGTTCTTGAACTTCTTGCTTGGATCAAGTAGCTCCCTCATGTACTCTACAATGTCAATGTATTCCTCATCAAGTTGTGACCACAAGTTGGAAAGTCTGAACAACGCACTGTTGTTGAAGGCTGCACCCACCGCCATTAAAGATTGATAGTTATGAAAGTCGATGAGCTCTGATGCAAGTTCGATGAAATGTTGAAGTAGCAGAACACGACGTTCGGAATCTTCCTCTCTAAGGATGGTCGCTACTATCCACCTCGATGTGCTGTTAAAGTGATCCACTAATCTTGAAATGTTTGGCGCTTTGCTCTCCCTTCTTTTCTCAAAGTTGTCGTTGATACATTCTCTAGTTTGTATTCTTGAAAAGTATTCTTGCTCAACCAGAGTTAATTGTCTCTTTTAATGTCAAAGAGTGAGTGTAATTTGGTACTTACAGCTAGTTCTTTTGGTGACCACTCTAGAACGTCAAGTGTTACTCCATCCCAACTATCGGGTATAATTGGTGAAGCATCATCATTTTCTTCTTCCTCTTCTGCTTCTTCCTCCTCCTCATCTTCAACTTCGGGCTCCTCTGTTTTTGGGAGACTGTCAAGATAAGAGTTCCAATCCATGGATAACGGCAATGAAGCTGCAAGTCCATATTTATCTCTAACTTTGCAAGCACACGATAGTGCTTCGTTTAATTCATTGTTATTAGCGACAGCAGAGAACAAAAGTAGACTGAATAAGGTGTTGTCGCAAATCTCTTGACCATAGTTGCTCACCCAATAAATGAAGAGCTCTATTATAGTTTTATTACTATCCTTTTGGGCTTCAGTTAAATCTTCACCATTGGGTAGATACATGCTTAGAATTATTGACGAAACTTTAGAAGAGGTAGTAAATGAGGTGTATGTGGCAAAAAAGATGTGCTGAATCTCTTGGCTTGAATCTCGAAGCATGTTTTCTATTAGCTTCTCTATTGTCGCAGATTTAACTGTTCCGTCGTCATTGTGTTGAATGTTTTCTGGCGAGTCTGGGGCCGTTGTGTATGTGCCCAAATCCAAAGCATAATCATCAACAATCTCTTGTGCTCCAAAAGAAACCAAGTAATTTGCAAATTCGGAGGATAAATTTTCAGTTGGTATCTTGAATCCGTTTGTTGGTGCCTGTTTGCTAAGTGCACTAGACCTCCTCCTTCTTTTTTCTACAGGAGATTGGTGCATCAAAATAGACTTTACTCTAACCGGCCCACTGGGTGAAATCATAGCGAGCTTGAGAACAAAAACGTTTGTCAAACGTCAGATTCTAAAAGAGGAAAGAAAGACATTATCATTGTTACAAAAGGTCGCGGCTCATTTATTTTTTATTTTTCTTCTTCTTCTTCTTCTTATCTCCATCGACTTCTTTATCCTTCTTTTCTTCTTCAACTTTAGGTGCGGGTTCCTTCTCCTTCTTACCCTTCTTCTTGCTGTTGCTTTCCTTCTTTTCTGGCTCAGGTTCTGCAGCCTTGGGCTTCCCTTTCTTGAAGATGTGTTTTTCTTTGCCGACACCATGTTTTAGTATTTTCCTCATGTCCAGCGCGTCTTCGTCATCCGCGTAATATTTTTCTTCAATGTCGTGTACCCTAAAGTAAGTTAGTAATTAGTTATAATTTTAATCTTACTTGAAACCAAGAGTCTCCCTATATAAATGAATAGCTGCTGTGTTGCTCTTTCTAACGTGCAATGAAACATAATTTGATGCGAAGCTGTCCTCCATGCTTCTTTCTATATTTTCTTGTTGGTCGTGGTTATAAATTTAGAACATACGTGCTTGATTCATCAAACTTGCTGCAAGACCGAGTTTTCTTTGCGATCTTAAGACAGCCAAAGAAGTAATGTGTCCGTGTGGATTATCAGTGTTTACGCTATCCTCTTCCATTTTCGACAGAACATAGCCAACGACGTGTCCTGGGTCATCTTCAGCGACGTATAAAAGTTGGGGCCAGGATAAAATGTGATACATGTAGTATTTCATTTGATAGTTTTCGGGCAGACATGATAAATTGCAGTTCTGCATAGAGAAGAGATCATCGATAGTAGCCCTGCGTATATTCATTTTTTGTTCTGTGTTCTGTCAGTGTTAATAAATTGTTTAGATTGTCAACCATGAGAAAGATATCCAACAAGGAGGAAGTAGAACAGTTCTTGAACGAGATAGACATCTTTCTATTGGATTGTGATGGCGTACTCTGGCGTGGAGATGAAGTCATTCCGGACATCATTGATACTCTCAAATTATTGAGGTCAAGAAACAAGAGGATCTTTTTCGTAACAAACAATGCTTCAAAATCACGCAAAAGTTACCAAAAGAAGTTCTCAAGTTTGGGAATTGATTGTGACTATGTACGTCTACATTACAATTATCCCGCATTTACACTAAAAGCACGAAATCCTAAATTCAAGTTTCGCTGCAGCTTGGTATCTCCAAGATATTGGATTTAAAAAGAGAGTTTACGTTATTGGCCAGGACGGAATTACCGAAGAACTCCGCGAAGTTGGTATTGAAAGTTATGGTGGATCAGAAGATGTCAATAAACCCTTTGACTATGCAACTTTTGCAAAGAATTTTAAGGCACCAGAAGATGTAAGACTTTCTTTTACTTTTTAAATTAATAAACAGGTAGGTGCAGTGGTGATTGGCATTGACGACAAGTTCAATAACTACAAGTTGGCGACTGGCACTCACCTCTTGAGAACAGATCCAAACATTTTATTTGTCGCCACCAACACCGACGCTTGCTTGCCATACAGTGGTGGCTTTGACTTTCCTGGTGCAGGTGCATTCGTAACATCATTAGCAACAGCCAGCGGCAGGCAACCAGACATGATTTGCGGAAAGCCTTCACAACTTTTACTGAACTACGTAGTTAATAAATTTGACCTCAAGGATAGAAGTAGAGTATGCATGGTCGGAGACAGGACTGACACTGATATGTTGATGGGAAATCAGGGAAACACTCACACGCTGTTAGTACTTACAGGAGTCGCAAAGGAAAAGGACTTGGACACATTAACCGACAAGGACCAAATACCAAAAACATTAATCGCATCATTCGGTGACTTGTATTCATTAACAAAATAAAAGATACAAATTTATTAAAACACACAAGCAGCATCAACGTCAAACAAATTAAAGCTCTTCTTCATGAACTGCTTCATCATTTGCTCAAAGTAACTATGATATTCCGATAGGTTCACAACCTTCATGCTCCAATTAGGATACTGTCGATCTTCTTCAGTCAGGTCAAAATGTTCCGAAACGCACTGTACGTCATAATGTCTCCTGTCCTTTAGGATCCTATCAAAAGTTTGGTCAACCAGCGATGCCTCTCCTTCAAGCACCTGATAAATTAAATTATGACCCGACATGAGTACTCCCGATATATTGTCTCTAGTGTTGTTGCGACGTGATATCGTCTCTATTTGATTCAAATCTTCGGCGGAGGGAGTGTTTTTGAACCTGGAAGTGTAAATGATCCTCTTGAGCTTACATCCCGGCTGTGTGTTTAAAAGTCCCGTCCTCTTGTTGTACATGGACATTTCGTTCTGTCTCTGTATGTTGATCTTGAGAGTGCTCATGATGCTGGCATCATTTTCGGTCAACTCGATTTTCATGTTTAGTATGGAGATGATGTTGTTGCGCAAGCTGTCCGCTCTTTGTTCGAAAATACGGTTCCATAACAAACTCATGCTTCCCCATCCCTTTTGAGCGACGTTGCATACGTGTAGAGCCAAGTACCTAACGCATTGGTTCTGGACATCATGCGTAAAGACCCATCCCTCGAATAACATTCCTCTGGTACAGGTCTCTTGTTTCATGAATGATGCGTCCTTGGAAGTATTCTCATTAACGCTCTTTCTAATGTAAAAATACAAATTGTTGCTTGGGTCGTGTACGATGGAGTTAGCCACCTTAAAGTCTACATTCTAAAAAAAACACTGTTAACATGTTCAAGTACGTGTGGTCAACTTACTTCTAATGGCCACACGAGTGGGTAATTTTCGTGGGTAACGGCCATGGCATATGAATGTAAAGTATTGGGCTTTACGAGCTCTTTTACGTTGGAACTGTAAAAATTATTCTCTATGACTCTCCTAGCTTGTGTGCTACAAATGAGCGGTAAAAATGTAGCGGCATCAGTTGGAACTGAACCGGTACACATGTAAATAGGTTGTGCGTTAAGTCTGTCGTCGCCGAGACTGTATAGCGTTCGTGAAACGGCCACTTCTTGTGACTTGAGAAAGTCGAATGTAATGCCAGAGTAATCTAAACCCAAAAACATGTTCTTCAATAATCTCATATCTTGATCGCACACGCCAGAGGTGGCCATATTTAATAAATAATCATCAATTAAACACGCTTTCGTTTGTCTCTTCTGTATCTCGCGTAGTTTGGAAACCATGTCCTGCAGCACATTGGAGCTAACATCTTCGTTGTTGCCTTTGCTATTCATTATGTTGAAAAGACCCATCGATGGGTCAGCTTGATATGTGGTTGTATGCCTTGAGTTCATTTTCATGGTGGGTAATTGATTCAATTCTATTGGATTTTCGGTAAAATAAAGAATCTACGTACTCCTTCTCCTTATAGGCTAATTAAAGAACAAATTTAGAAATTTATAATTTCAGGGCAAAAAATGGGATGCACAATGAATAATGGGATTGTCCCAAGCAAATAATTCTTCAAAAAAGCCATTTTGTTTTTTAACCTAATTTTGAAGAGTGATGTTTGTGAGGAAAATAGGAATAAACGAGACTACAGTTGCATCTTTAATCTTGTTCAATGGCAGCAAGAGGCTGATCTTTTAGTTTGCTGGATTAATCAAATTATATGGAAGACCTAATGTCAACTTTCATCGTATTTCCAGTAAACTGCAATACCCGCTTCCAAGATAACTCTCAACGTGCAAAGAATCTTTCAAGAGCAAACCTCTTTATCGCATAAATTTACATTTACTCTAATAGGACTCATTGAGATTATACGACTCCAACACACTTTTGTATTATGATACCACATACTAGTGCAATATAAAACTTGATTTTTCTGGTTTTGTGCGCACATAGAAACATACCTGCAGCACCTCCCACACCACCAAAGATATTACAAATAAGCAGTACAGTTTCGGGTATTCTAGCCCCCAAGCTCTTCGACATAAATTTGTCTCGTGCCATCATGAAGAATGCGCATACATTTAGTGAAAGTAATAGAGATTGCATTTTTGATAGAACATCACTTTTATACAGTACAAAAGTTAAAATTATGTTCATTAATAAAGTAAACAGCAAGTAACCTTTTCTTGGGTTGTTATTCAACCATATAGTCAATCTTTTGTATACCGAGCCTTTGGTCTTTTGTTGTCTGCTTTTTGCAACATAGTAAGGTGTTCGTCTCGAGTACTGGTTCATGAGTAATTAGTTTACAAAAAGCATCTGAATCGACATGAAGAACCCGCATAATGCAGTTTAATAGAGAATACAAGTAAAATACTCATATAAATATTAACGAGTCCGTCAGACATTTTTATTAAAAAAAAGAGCGAGTACAATTCGAAAGAGTAATAATAATTTAAGGTTCTTAGTTTATTGGTTATTTACAGCATGGCAACAATGATTGCTACTAATGCAGCAGATCCAAATGCAACTGTTGAAGCTGAGTTGGAAGCTCTGGCGTTATCTTCACCACTCTCGTTGTTACCAACTGGTGCTTTGGTGACTGGTTTGGTTACTTGAACTGGTGCTGGTGATGTTGTGGTTGGGCATGCCTTGCATACTGGGCAGTTGTCACCGTTACGTCTTTGTCTTCTGGCTGGTGAGGCGTTGTTGTCACCTGATAAGTTAGCGTCAACGGTTCCGCATGGGCATGGTGGGCATGTGGTTGGTGCGGCTGTTGTTGTTACTTGAACTGGTGGTGAAGTGGTGGTTGGTGCAGCAGTGGTTGGTGCGGCGGTGGTTGGGCATGCCTTACAAACTGGGCAGTGACCACCAGTGCGTCTGAATCTTCTTGCAGGTGAAGCATTGTTGTCACCTGATAAGTTGGCATCAACGGTTCCGCATGGGCATGGTGGGCATGTGGTTGGTGCRGCTGTTGTGGTTGCTTGAACTGGTGGTGATGATTCAACTGGTGCTTCTGAAGTAGCTTGTACTGGTGGTGAAGTGGTGGTTGGTGCAGCAGTGGTTGGTGCAGCAGTGGTTGGTGCAGCKGTGGTTGGGCATGCCTTGCATACTGGGCAGTTGTCACCGTTACGTCTTTGTCTTCTGGCTGGTGAGGCATTGTTGTCACCTGATAAGTTAGCGTCAACGGTTCCGCATGGGCATGGTGGGCATGTGGTTGGTGCGGCTGTTGTGGTTACTTGGACTGG
>JAOPGA020000905.1:0-17510 GCA_026419775.2 Acrasis kona
ACTCGGTTCGAAAACTACTTGTAATTATACCTTTTTGTTTGAAGCATTCGAAGAGATCTCTTTGCTTATTAAAATGAAGTTATTAAAATCTATTTATTCAATTCTAAAAATGTCTTTTATTGTCTATGTACATGAGACTCTCCATGCTTCAACGTTATAAAAAAGTCCTTGTCCTCATTATTTTCAACAACTAATTTTTCTAGTCTCTGCTTTGGCTCCAAGATTGGTTCCGTCGTCAAAACAAAAGTACCCCAATGCATGCCCACGGAATGTTTAGCATGTATTTCTTTTGCAATAACGAAAGCCTCTTCTGGATTGACGTGCTCGTTCTTCATGAACCACCTTGGTTCATAAGCGCCGATGGGGATCATTGCAAAATCAATTCCACCATTTGGTTTGCTAAATCTTTCACCAATGGCTTTGAAGATGTGTTCGTTGTATCCAGTGTCTCCGCAGTGGAATAAAACTCTATTTGGTAGCTCTGAATTTGTTGGTTTGTAAACTAGACCCCATGCTCCCCAAAGTGTGGCGTTGCGGTCGCGACCTGTCCTTAGAGACCAGTGTTGGACAGGAAGGAAAGTTAATTTAATTGAGCCGTGGACATTGTTGCCTGTTTTTGGATCGTGTTCGAAATCTTGCCACCAATCTAGCTCGACGACATTTTCTTCCTTGATGCCTTCGATGTAATCCAGGAACCATTTTTTTAATTTGTAGGGAACGTAGAATACTACATTCTTGTGGTGTTCTACGATTTTTGAAACAGCGTCATAATCAAGGTGATCATAGTGGTTGTGGGATATAATCACAATGTCGATCTGGGGCAGTTCTGATATTTGACATGGAACTGGTCTAAGTCTGGATGGTCCTGCGAATTGAACGAAACTTGCCCTGTTGCTAAAAACAGGGTCGGTCAAGATGTTGTATCCTCCAACTTGACATAAAAAAGTAGAATGTCCAATCCATGAGTACTGTATTGTGTTGTTTTCTTGTGGGTTTCTAACTAGATTCCAATCGAATGATACATTTGGCATCTCCTCTTCTGATGGCACTTTGTTATTTGATGTCGCCATCTCATACTGCAACTTTAATATGTCCGAAAATCCTTTATGCTTGTAGCTTGAACTCCACTCTGGCGGAATTTGGAATGTTCCATCTTTTGTATGATGTGATGGTGTAGAGGGGTTTGTCACTAATGGGGGTTGCATCGATTGACCTAATGATGCCATATTTGAGTATGTTGGTGTAATTCGCTTGTTTTTTAGAATGTTGCGCAGCATTTGTTACAATCCCGATGACCTTGAGTGTGGTACTTGAGCAATAATAATTATCGGAAGTTGTAAGCGCGCGGCGGACGCTGTCGGATGTAATAGTTATAATTATTACAATTAAACAAGACACACATCACTCAAATACAATACCAATTTTTATTCATCATTACCTCTGAAGCTCAACTTGACGCTCAACTCACGAATCTGCCTTTGTAAATCCTCCTTCTCTCTTCTCTCCTTTTGCAAAGCATAATCCAATTGAGAACTCTTTTCCTTCCACGTGGTCAATTCGTTCCTTACGTCTCTCAAATCCTTCTCGACCTCCTCTTGTCTTCTCGCATCTTGTTCGGATTTCTTAGAAGCACGAGAAATCTCTCTTTCGTTCTTCTTTTCTGTTCTCTTGTGTTCAGCAATCTCTTGTGAAAGTTTTTCGACCTTTTGGTTGGTTTCTCTAATTTGTGATTCTAATTTTGATTTTTGTTGTTCGCTCAATTGTAAATTTGCACGTTCGAGGTCAACCTTGTTCAAAGCATCTTGTGCGTCGCGTTTAGAAGTTGCCAACTTGCTTTCCACATTGATTCTCTCTTGGGCTTCCAAATCTGCTCTTTGTTTGCTTTCGTTCACTTCGACTTGCAATTGTTTTAATCTCTTTTCGAATTTTGAAGTTGATGTGGTTAAATCTTCCAACTCTCCTAAAAGTTCGTCGTTTTGTTTTTGGAGGTCCTTGTATTGTTGGTCGGTTGCTTTGCGTGCTCTCTTTTCCTTATCGAGGAATTGATTGAGATTGAATAATTCTTGATCGAGTTGCTTCTTTGAATGTTGTTCCGCTCTGTAGCTGATTTCCATCTCTCTTAGGTTCATCTTGAGCTCATTGTTTGCGGAATTCAATTTGTCTTTTTCTTCATTGTCTCTTCTCCTTGCATCGACTTCCTTGTCATTCTTCTTTTCGGAATCATTAAGTTCCTTCGTGAGCTTTCTGTAATTCCTTTCTGCGTTCTTCTTTTCCTTTTCTAATTCTGCAACTTGTTCTTTGGCTTTGTTGAGATCGGCTTCGGATTTCTTGATGTCTGCATCATTTTGTAATTGTGTTCTTTGGGCCTCTAATTGTGCTTGTTTAATTTGTTTGTGTAAATCTTCGACTTGTGCTTGAGATGTGCGACTTGAAGTTTCTTGTCTTAGTAGATCGGTCTTGAGTCTTGCCAATTCAGACTTTAAGCGATCGCGTTCGGATTCGGCGTCCGATAAGTCCTTTTCAAGATTGTCGATGCGATCTTTGTGGTCCCTTACGGAAGTTTGAAGTGATTTGACGTCGTTGAGTTCCTTGTTTCTTAATAACTTGCTTCCTCTTACGGTCTTCTTTTCCTTTTCGTCATCTTCATCTTCGGGTTCTTGATCTAACTGCTCTTGTCTTTGTGCTTTTTTGCGTGCTAGTAGTGCTGCGACGCGATCTGCGGTTTGTTTACTGCGTTCAAGTAGTTCCTCATCATCAACCTGTTTTTCTTCCTCTTTTTGTTGTTTTCTCCTCTCTTTTGCTTCGTCCACACGTGGTGTGTTCTCTTCTTCTTCACTCTGTTTAGAATCATTGTTGGTTGACTTGTTTCCTCTTGGTGAGGGTGCTGGTGAAGGAGTAGCAGATTTTCCTCTTGGTGAAGGAGCAGGGGAGGGAGTTGCTGACTTTTGTCTTGGAGATGGAACGGGGGATGGAGAAGGAGATGGGGCTGCTGAATTTTGCTTTCTTGGTGAGGGTTCGCTGGTGCTAACATCTTCACCCTGTACAGATTCTCTTGGTGATGGTTCAACATCATTGGATTTCTCTACAGTTACATTCTCTGCAGAGTCGGTTTGCTCTACATCTTGCTGAGATTGTTGATCAACCTCTCCGACAACTTCAGATTGTTCTTGAACTGGCTCTGGTACTGCCTCAGGTTGTTCTTCGTTTGGTTCTTGAGCAGGTTCTGGTTGTTGTTCTTGGGCAGGTTCTGTTGTAACCTCCTGAGTTGACTCACTGGGCTCTTGAACAGATTCTACTTCTTTAGGTGCTTGAGCAGGTTCCTCCGTTGGTTGTGGTTGGGATGATTCAGGCTCTGTCACAGCTTCATCTTCTTGGTTTTTAGCGGTTCTCTTTCTTCTTTCCCTTCTCTTCTTCTTATCACCATCCGCAGATTCGGTTTGCTCTGGCGCTTCCTGCGTTTGCTCGACCTGTACAGCTTCAACTTCAGTTGGTTGTGCTTCCTTCTTCTGATTTGCATTGTGCTTCTTTACAGCATTCAACCATGCAATCATCGAGCTTTCCTCTGGAGCTTCTGCATCTACATCATCTGCATCCAACAACCTTGGGATGTCGTTCTTCTCCGCGACTATATATTTTTAGTATACCAAAGTAATTATGTGGTCTAACCATCGAAAGCATAGTTGAGACGCTGTTCTCTTGAGTATTCATTTTTGATAGTATCAAAAGATACGTCTGCTGTTGTTTCTGGGAAATTCTTACAAACAATTGCACAAAAGACAAGACCATCAGCTAGATCTGCACTGAAGTTAGTTGTCTCAATTCCATATGGTTTTGAAGACTCTTGGCACCATTTAAGCAGGGACTCCTTCGCACGTCTTGTCGCCATATTGCAATTTAATGTTTAGTTGATGTGATCAAATCAATGTCACGTCAATTGATAACGTTACAAAACACGTCAAGATATCTCTACCGTTTCAACTTTTATTAGTTTGAAATGATTACGGTTAAGTGATACAACACAAACTCTGCTATTTTTATAACTTTTTATATTGGAATTAAAATCGAAACTTTTACATAATAAATAAAAATTATTATCATAGACATATTGTATAATTAATGGACGTATAGCTCAGCGGTTTTTTGCTTCAGAGCAGGCGACTGCAGATCGTCAGGTCACCAGTTCAAACCTGGTTGCGTCCTTTATTTTTTTAAATATACAATAATCAGTTTTCGTGTAAAAAGTTCAGCTTTCCAGATGGTTCGTGTGGTAAATTTGTGCAAAGAATGTATGTTATTCAATGGGTAACATTTGATAAGGAGATGATATTTAGGATTTGATTGGATTGAGAGATGTGTTGTGCTTGGTTGTTAACGACCACTTTCGTACCACCAGACTGGAATGGGAATGAGCTTAAAACATCATCAACAGAGAAAGTATTGAAGGTGTCAAGTGGATCATATTGTTGAAACAGCCTCTTTCACAGATGGTTTGTTGGTGCCGTAGTGGACATGAAATCTATTTGTGGTGTTGTTAAATGTTTTTGCTAAATTGTTCGTCAATATTGCATTTTGCTCGCTCTCGTTAATTGTGCCATCGCTTTCACGCTCCAATTCATCCGTTGTGGAAGAATGATTTCCATGAACATTCTCTGAAGGTGGTAACAAGCGTCCCGTATGTTTTATGCGTCTTTTGCTTCGAGGTCAAGTAGGAAATAAATTACAATATGCGTAGGTTGATTTCTTGTTCATCCTAGAAGATGATAATCAAATAAAACAACATACATTACCAATCATAGCAATGCGATGTTCATCAGTTTTGTCATTCAAATCCAATGGAAAGGAATTCAAATGCAAAACTTCTATGTACTCATAGGGATGATTTCTGCCTGAAGTATGTAGCTAGATTTGTTATTGTAATTCGATCAGTCAACCTTTAGTTTTGTTTCACACAACCTGTCACTAATCCGATATGACGAACGTAAGGGAGCCTTTTGCAACACATTATGTGCAGCTTTTTCAATCGATAGTGGTAAAAACATTCGCTTTGTTTATTGAAAATTGAAGGTGGAATTAGAAATTTTACGAGACAAAGAACTTTAAGAAGGCTTTGAAAGCAGCAGATGAAATTCTCGCAAAATACCCAGCCCACTCTGGTACGCCATCCTACGCAATTATATACTAACTTTAAAAGATACATTGGCCATGAAGGGTCTAGTCATCAAAGCCACAGGTAAAGTAGAAGAAGGATATAATCTTGTAAAAGAGGGTTTGATGAATTCAAAGTTTTCCAGCGGCATATGTTGGCATGTCATGGGTCTAATGTATCGCGACGACAAGAATCATGAGCAAGCAATAAAGGCTTACATGAACGCTCTAAGATACGACACTCAAAACATTAAAATCATGAACGATCTTGCCTGCATGCAAATGCACGTGCGTGACTACAAAGGACTGCTCCAAACAAGACACAAGGTGCTACAACTAAAACCAGGAATGAGCGGCCATTGGATCTCATATGCAGTCGCACAGCACATGGCAGGAGATCGCCAAAAGGCATTAGTGACCATCGATGGTTTCATCTCCATTGGTGATCTATCCAACCCATACGAACTAAGCGAAGTCCTACTTTACAAAAACAGCATCATTCAAGAAATCGGAAACCCAGAAGGAACACTAAAGCATTTGAAAGAAATCGAAAACAAACATCGCGATCCCATCTACGTGTTGGAAACAAGAGCAAAGTGCGAATTACAACTGAAGCGTAATCAAGAAGCAAAACAAACCTACCAAGCACTTTTACAATTAAATTCCGAAAATCACGCATACCATGCAGGTTACCAACAAGCATGTGGATTATCGAACAGCACCACTTCGTGCAGCGACGATCAGATCCAATCGTTATTGAACCACTACGACGAGCTACTCGTTCAATATCCAAAATCAGCGGTCATCAAGCGCATACCTTTGAATTTTGCAACAGGTCAAGAATTTAAAAATCGTTTGGATAAGTTCGTGAGGACCTATTTATCAAAGACCATACCTTCGTTGTTCAGCGCCATTCGTTCGTTATATAGCGACCCATCCAAAGTTGAAATGATTCAAGAATTATTCTCGTCCTACGAATCATCTCTAATCGATCAAGGTCAATTGCCCAATGCCGATTCATCACAAAAAGATGCGCCCAGTACGTTATTATGGACCCTCACATTCATGGCCCATCATCATGACAAATTATCAAATCACGAAAAAGCCATGCAATACGTAAATAGAGCCATCGAGCACACTCCAACGCTAATCGAACTTTATCAACTCAAAGCAAAGCTCTATAAGCACGTCGGAGCCTACGGATTGGCAGCAGATCAAGCAGAATTGGCTCGACAATGTGATTTGGCAGATCGTCACCTCAACACCAAATCAGTCAAATACCTATTACGTGCCGATCGCGTTCAAGAAGCAAGAATTGTGTTTTATAACTTTGCAAAGGACATGGAAGGTAATTTCAACGCCCACGACATGCAATGCATGTGGTACGAAAATCGCCTCGGAGAATCTCATCTCCGATTAAAAAAATATGGACAAGCGCTCAAACAATTCCATAACGTCAAAGATCACATTGAAGAAATGGTTGATGATCAATTTGATTTCCATCAATATTCATTACGCAAATTAGTTTTGAGATCTTACGTGGAAATGTTACGCTGGGAGGATAAAATCAAATCCATTCACTTTTACGTGAGAGCTGCAAAGAATGCAATCAGGACCTACTTGTTGATCATCAAATCTGGAGATTCTTGTAAAGAAACGAACAAGACGGCTCAAGATTTGGTCGATTTGGAAGAAAACAAAAAATCACAAAAACCAAAAAAGAAGAAGAACGAAGAGGGCGGAGAGGAGGAAGTGTTGCCCAAGAAACCACAGGATGATTTTGGAGAATTGTTGATGAACGTACAAGATCCATTAGCACAGGCCGAAAAATTCGTGTTGGATTTGATCAAATTTGCCAACGATGATTTACAAGGTCATTTATTGGCCATCGAATTGTACTTGATGAAGCGTGAGTTTTTTATGAATTTTTTACATTTTTAAACGATTAGGCGATTATCAAAATGCAATCAGGAGCATCGTGAGAGCGAGAGAATTGGATTTGGAAAATGCAGAATTACATTATTGGACTTGTCGCTTTGCTCATGAATATGGCGCAAACAAGAACGAAAAGGACCAAGAGGTTGTCGATCCGTTGATGGTTACTTTTATGAATGGCGATTTGAACAAATACAATCAAGATTACATTGAGCGGAATGGAAAACGTTATGGAGCCAAAGTGAGCGTTGCGAAGGTGATGCATTTATTGGAACAAGACGAGCAACGAGTGGTTTCTTTGATTAAGGATTGTGGAGGAGCTTCGCTCGAGGAGTGTTTGCGAGGATTTGAATTTGGAAATGAAATTGGAATTAACTTGGGAGAAGAAATGAGAAGAGAGTATCCGTTGGCAGATGTATTTCGAGTATAAAAATGTTATTTATTTCTTGCTTCTGGTTTGTGTATTAAATCTTGAACGGCTATGACGACTCGTTTGTACCATGTTAACTTTTTGGTGTTGCGATGGAAAATTTGCTTAGTGTCGTGTGCTAGATCGTCTGCTTGTTCGTTGAGTACTGCTGTCTTTTCGTGATTTATCATGACCTTGTCTGTGATGATGCGTGTTAGTGGTCTTGTGGTTGCTGTGTCGTACCTAAATTATCAATCATTTGCTCTTTGGTTTCATCCACCTTTGCTTGGTTCTTTAAAATGTTGTCGTTACTTGGGTCGTTATGGTACATCTAGAATTTAATAACATGTTTCATTGAAAAACTACCATTAATTGTTTCAAGAGCTTTTTGGTGGAGGATTCAGATTTGTTTGAGGTTGTGAATTTTTCTTCTGCGTCCTTCAAAAAAGCTTGACATACCCGAACCACTTCTTGGCTTCCTGCTTGGCAAATGTAGATGACGCCATCAGCACGGCTAAAGTGTATACCCTCTTTTAAAATCTTCTTGTGGTCTTCGGCTGATGCGCTGTCTTTTATCTTTTGAAATTTTTGGATTAGTTCCTTGTCATCTTTAGGATAAACCACAAATTTATCATCGTATGCAATTGCAGTGGTTTTTATGAAGGTCATTTTATCTGCTCGTCAAAGGTTCATTTTTGTAAAAATAGTACATCAAACATCACCAAGGGAAAATTCTTTTCGCCATATTGCTAGGGGTCTTATCGGTAGTGGCCGGTAATCCGATAGGAAAATTATCGGCTAACGGGCCTTCTCCGGCAAAAATTATCGGATTTTGTAAGATATCAAAAAGATATCGGTCCCATCCGATAACATCTGATAATAAAGAGGTGGAGAGAATATGGCGCATGAAGTATGTAAATGCCTCACCAATTATGACTGCAAGAACAAAATATTGGCTGTTACTTGTGATAACGCATTTGTTTCAAGCTCAGACACACAAGCAATAACAAGAACACGTGACAACACACGCCGTGACTATAATGCTCTTAACGGAGGGGAAGACTCAGATTCTGACAGCTCATCACCACCACACAAGCGCGTTCGTTACAGCAATGACTCCCAACGTTTGGACTCTCAAATCTCTGACGTTTCTGCGAGTGATGCACAATCACCCAACCAACATATACAAAAGACAGCAAAGAAAAGGAAGACACGTACAAAGAGAAGCTGGATTTGGTCGCATTTTACAGAAATAGAGGGCGAATCACTCGATCATGGATTATTAATGAATAAACGAAGATTTGATCAATGTTGTTTTGTAGTCACGGCGTGTGTTGTCACGTGTTCTTGTTGTTGCTTGTGTGTCCGTGTCTGAGCTTGAACTTGTGCTCATTTCCAATATTTATGTTAAACCATTGTTGCGTCTTCCTTTAAATGTTTCAAACATGGAACAACCTTTACAAATATCGGATGATTGATAACTAACCGATAAGCTTATCGATAACTTTATTGATTTATTTTACAAAATAATTATCTGTTCGATATCCGATAAGATATCGATATCGGATGGAGTATCGATAATCCGATTATCGATAAGACCCCTACATATTGCATCTATGTGAAAGCAGTCTCTTCTTTAGAATGTAGTTAAAAGAATTAATGATTTAAATGCAAATAGCGCCAATTTTAATGCATTATTTTCTTTATTTTGTAGTTGATTTCAAACTCCCGCTCACACCTGTTACAACAAAACAGTGGTTTTGATGTCTGCCACACCGCGGAAGAGAACAGTTCAAATTCAATCTAATAAGGAGTCTCGAAACAGCTACAGACAAGGATCTCCTCCTCAGAATTCAGATGCGGCTACAACATTCCCAGACATACACAATGCAGACTTTAATTCGACTAAAAAATTGACAAACAGCTTAAGCACTTATAGCATGTTTCAAAGAACGTTACGTGACCCTGAAGACGGAGATGAAATAAGAATAATACCTTCCGAGGGATTGTTCACGGACGTGTTACCATCAACAAACTACAGCATGTTATTTACTGTTAGGAACTCTTCAAAAAAGATGATAACTGTTAGGATAGTACCACCTTCGCTTGGAGTTTTCACTGTTCTACACGTGCCGAAGAAGGGTATCGCGCCAGGATTAGAACTCACCATCAAAGTGTTGTACTTTAGCAAAGAGGAGTTGGATTTTCACGATAGATTTATAGTACTTACTGATAACCAATCATTTGAAGTTCCTCTTCATGCATTTCATCCTGCTCCAGAGTATAATCTACCTTCGTCATTTGATATGGGAACGCTTGTACCACAACACACCGCTACAAAATATTTCGAGTTGAAGAACGATGGCAGCAGAGAAGGAAACTTTCAATTTTCATATGATGATTCGCTTCCTGTGTACGTAGTGCCACGAGCTGGAAAAATAGGAGCAAAATCATCACAAAAAATTAAGGTAGCATCAACATTTTAATCTAATTCTAACATCATTAAAGGTTCAAGTCAAGAGCAATGTAAATGTTGGGGTATTCAGATATCCTATAAAAGTTGTGTTAGGAAATAATCCAACAACGCAGCAACAGCAAACTCTGCAGAAAGAAGCTACGCAAACAAGAAGTGTAAATGTAGTAGTGAAAGTTGTAGAATCAAGAATGGAGTTATTATTTCAAAATAGTAATGGAGGCACTACTGGTAATGCTGCATCAAGCACTACAGGTGCGATGAATCTTCCAGGACCAGTCTCTACAGTACAGTTTGGTAGTTTGTATTTCGGACAGCAGCGTGTTATCAAAGCCATTCTTGTAAATAACAGTCCCTTCCGCTCAACCTTTTCGATAAATAAAGTAGCAAAGGAAGAGGAGAACAATGTAAATCAAGAAAACAACCACCAAGAGAACAATTTGGATGACGATGAGGCAGAGGGTGACCACAACAACCCGTCGCAAATGCAGTTGTTTACGACCACACCATCAGAAGGTCAAATTGACCCATTCCAACAGATTCCGATTCAATTTTTGTTCAAACCAGTTCCTCGAGCAAAGAAAACTGGATATAAATCAACCGTCACTCCAGCACCACCTTTGACAAACAGATCCCACAGCACCTCACCGAACGGTAGCAAGCAGGGGAATTACTCGAATGATAAGTTTGACAGTTTCAAAGAAGATTACATGTTGGAAGTCACTGAGACAGAACAAAAAATAGAATACTCGTTACAGGGCAGGGCACTCAAATCTTTGGTCCAGTTATCAGAAAAAAGTTTCAGATTTGGATATTGTGCAGTCAATGAGCACAATGACGCTCTTTTTAGTGTGAAAAATTGTAACGATTTACCATTAGAATTCTCCATATCCAGAGTCGCCCACTTCAACGCCACACCGGCCAAGGGTTTGCTACAACCTTTAGAGACACGCAACATTACCCTTACATTCTCACCGAACCAACTAGGTCGATTCACTAACAAGTTGGTACTCAACCTGGCTGGTCTGAAGAAAATTAATTTGAGTGTATCAGGTTCCTCCGAGACATTATCCGAAAACAAGAAAACATTAATCGGAGGCATTGATAAGATTGCAGAAGACTTTGCTCACAAACCACACTACGTAGCACACAAATCATTCAACGAGACCGGAAATTTGGAACTATTAAATTACAATAAACCACCGTACGTAAAGGATGGCAAAAAGAAGAAGGACAAGTACCTCTCTGTCGATCCAGCCATGAACGAAACAACACCAATGGATCAACTCAACGAATACAAACGCAAAAAACAAAACCAAGAATTTTACAATAGTTTTATTAGGACTACAAAATCAACATCAACAACCCTACATGATGCTCATTCCACAATTCAAAGATTAAACCTAGACGCCATATTTAATGACATTGATCTTGGAATTGCACCAGCCTCCGGCATGGAAAGTCCCAAACCAGTATGGAAGCTTGCATGGGGATACGGAGGACCCGACGAGAGGGCCTCGTCCAATTCAGATGGAAATGAAGGTGGAACGGTTATCGTACGCAAACAACGTAAATTCGACGAAAACAAGATTATAAAGAAGAAGTTCAAACCGAACCCAACAACACCTAACGAGATTAGAGAATGTAAAATTCGGTTGAATGGTAAACAATTAAGTAAAGTCTTGACCGGACCCAAAGTGATGGATTTTGGTCCGATGACCGTATTCGCAACGGGAACAAAGAGTTTCGGAATCACTAACGAATTGAAACAATACATTTTGGTTCAGGTCGTAGCGGCTGTACCCGCAGCAAACAGCGGAACAGGAGTGCAGACGCCTCAATCACAGCCACCTCTTCAAAGCGACGACATTGTAAGAATCGTACCGGAGAGTCAAGTCATTCCTCCATTATGCACGACTGGTTTTGATGTGGTGTTTAATTCCGAAAGTGTACAAGTGGTGCAACACACAGTTTACATGAGCATTAACGATCACAGTAAAGTGAAATTCACGGTCCTAGGAGATGTGGTTCCGACCGATGTTGCATTATCCACCAACGAATTACGTTTCCGATTCAATGACTATAGTTTGGAAAATTTTGTAACAGAAACACTTCAGTTGACTAACAGAGGAAATTCAATTGCAGAGTATAGTTTCAAAAAACTAGCAAATCCCAATTTGGACGGAGATGTTGTAAGCGTGCCTACCGAAGAAGAAGATCACGACGGAGCGACAGTAGCCGATCCAAACGAAAGCACATTAAATCGATCAGCAAGTGTCGCTCTACGATCCACCAGCACAACGCTCAACGCCACAATCTCCAACACCGACAACAAGAAATCAAAAAAGAAGGACAATTCGCCACCAGAGGACGAGAATTTGGAATTCTTCTCCATCAAACCAGCAAGAGGAGAGATTGATCCCTATAAAACTGCTTTTGTGGAGGTAACTTATAGACCCTACACCAGATCCAAAGTAGAACAAGTGTTTGGAGTGGACATCAAGGGTGCACACGAACAAAAAACAATAAAGTGCATCGGAGATACGAAAGAACCAAGAATTTCATTTGTCGAAAAGAAGATTGATTACGGCGTCACTCCAGTTGGTCTTCGAAAACAAAAAGCTCTCACTTTAAAAAACATTGGAGACGCACCTGGTGTATTTAACGTGAGTGCGTTAGATGACGTGAGGGTCACTCCAATGAAGGGCAGAATCGTTCGAGGAAGTACTCAAAAATTACTTGTGGAACTCAAACCATCAAACGCCGCCATTTATCACGCATCGCTCACGATCAACATTAGAGGAGGAAAGACCCTTCACGTGCCCATAAGAGCCGAAGCTAAAATACCAATGGTCGAAATGGAAAATGAAGATTTACAATTCGGAGATGTATTCGTCGGTAGTACTGGAAAACGCAAAATAACGCTCACTAACGTCGGAGGAAACATACCAGCCATCTTGAAACTTGATTTGGTACAATACCCTGATTTTGCGCTCATGAACGAGCGAGGAGAGATGGTTACCGATACATCCGACGGCGACGATCCTATCGTGGTGGTCAATAGCGGCAATTCATCGGATGACGAAGACGATCAAGATCAAGATGATGACGAAGATGACGAAAACGAAGATCAAGCACAAGAGGACGAAGAAGAAGAGGAAGAAGATGGAGCCAATGGATCCGATGATGAAAAGGATCCATTCGTGAGCAACACATCCGTTCATTCCCGTAGCGTCCCTGCCACAGCTACAAGCGGTGCATCATCGGCCATTAGTAAACAATTAAGACTGCTCGTAGAAAAAAGAAGAGCCAGCGCACGTCCATCTACTTCCAGAGAAGACGATAATCTATCAGATCATGGATCAGAGACCGGTCGTGAATTTGGTAACAATTATCGAATCACTGTCGAACCCAATACTTGTCTTACTTTTTATTTGTGTTTCAAACCAAGACATGTGGATCAATACGACTTTAAAGTTTCGTTCCAAGTAGCAGGTATTCACCTAGCTCAAACAGGATTAGTAAGAAACGTAAAAGCAAAGAGTTTGAAACCTAGATTGGTGGTCAGTCATCACACGATGGATTTCAAAAACAAAGTGATCATTACCGAAGCTACTAACATGATGCCTCATCGAATGTTGGTCACTTTTACGAACGAAGATCGTCACGAGCTTTATTGGGAGTTTGGAACGGTGAACGCAAATCACACGTTACCATCCTCTCAAGCTCTTCAACAACAATCAGGTGGTAAATTAGCATTAGCTAATCAAGACGTATTTCGAATCGAACCCATTAGTGGTCGATTGACTCCTGGTCAAGCTTCTCATATTCAAATCTTCTTTACTCCATTAGAAGCCAATGTATCTTATCATCGCGTCGCTAGTATCTATCTGGATAAATCAAGAGATAAGAGTTATTTCGATTTATCATTAATGGGAACGGGAAGTAATCCCACGTTATCGTTTGATGTTCGTGATATTATATTCCCTGTATGTGCACTTGGTATCGTCAGTAAACAAGTGTTTAATGTCGTTAACGAAGGATACGAAGAATTGCAGCTACAGCATCGATTGCCGAGCGATACTTCCAAAATACCACTCACGCTAACATTCCCGGAAGGTAACACCCTGACGTTAGAAAAACAAACCATACCCATCGAATTATCGTTCATGAGTAACAAATCAATTAGCTTCACGGCCAACGTTCAATTCTTTGATGGTAGAGGTCAAACTTTCAACATACCAGTCACGTGCACTGCCGATAATTGTTTACTCACCAATTACTCCTTCTTGGTAGAAAACAAGGATGTTTACAAGTTGGAAGCACCGGTCGATAAAAACAAACCCATATCTCTCGTAGAACGTAATATGATTTACTCGCCCAAAAAATCATCTTCTCAAATCATTAATAATTTATCAAGAGAAGAAGAAATTAATGATGCTTTATCGAGCTCTCATTCTACATTTACGGCCAATACTAACCAATCAAGTAACATGATCACACAAAGCGAAAAAACGATCAGAAAGATTTACAATAAAAGAAATGCAGAGAGGTTATTGAATTGGTTAAACATTAACGCGCTCACGAATCCAGTCGATGATTTGATCAAGACATTATTGTTTAGTAACGGCGGTATTATTTACGACATGATCTTTTTTATGAGCGGTAAAAAAGCTCCTGGGCGGTTATCCAAATTACCGCTCAATCGTAACGAAGCTATTAAGGATTTGGTATCGCAACACGAACAATTGTTGACTTATTTGAAATCATATGGAGCGTTACTTAATATTGTCAAACCAGAGTATCTAGTCAAATACGAAGATTACTTGAAAATTGTATCAAAGCCCAATACATCGACGACAGCGACGACTTCAAAAGATAATGCAATCGAGAATACACCTAGATCAGGTGGTGATGCTTTGAATAATACTAATCAACAACAACAACAACAGCAACAACAGTCATCGGGATCATCGTTGGTAAGTGGCGCAAAGAGATTAACGGAGCGTCGATTCAAATACAAGAGTAGCGAAGCTTGGATGATCATGATTTTCCAAATCATTAAAATATTTGTTTTGAATCGAATCAATTACAAACAATTAAAACAAATACCTGGTTGTGAAGTTTATATGGATCAAGCATCACTTACAAACAGTAATGGAGAACCACCAACGACCAACTACTTTTCTATTCAAAATAACGAATGGAGTACTTCGTTGAGTAACAGTAATGTGATGAGCGTGCCAGAAAATATCATTTTGGCATGGATGACTTTTCATTACAATAAAATGGTGTCACAAATCAAACCCAATCATCATCAAACCAATAGAAATACCAATCATGACCAAGAGTCATCGAGTGGTGGTAACAATAATCACTCTGGAGGCGGTGCGGGTGGTAACGGCGGTAGTAACAAGAAGAACGATTCTTCGTCTTCGTCCACTCCTTTCATAGTGTCTACCTCGCCTACTTATTGTACGCTACAGCAACAACAACAATCTACGTTCCGATTAACAAACTTTGGAAGTGATTTGAGAAATGGACGAGTGCTTGCCTTGGTGATTCAATCTCACATTCCACAACTATCTCATAAATTCGAATCATTAAGAACAACGTTCGAGGAGGTGAGTGATTTGGAGTACAATGCAAGTTTGGTCGTAAATGCAGTCAGAGAGGCTCGATTGGATTACAACATTAGAGTGCGTGATATTGTGCAGGCCAATCCAAGAGATATGTTATTGTTTTGTATGTACTTGTACCAAACGCTACCACAGTACATACCAAAGACGACGTTAATCTTTGAAGGTAACTTACAAGAGGTGATTCGAAAGGCTATCGAATTGAATAATCCTACAAAGCACACGATAGAGTATCAAGTCACATTAGAGGGTAGTAGCGAATTTACGTTAGTGAATCAAGCTGCTTTGATTGTACAGCAACAACAGCAACAACAACAACAGCAACCCACTAGAGACGGAACACCAGTACAAGCATCTGGTTCACAAGATGCACCTGCTGCTCGCGAAGATAAAATCACGCTCAAACCCAAATCCAATCAATCGTTCCCTATCCAAGTAAAAGCTAGATTTAGTAAGAGCGTAGAAGCAAGATTAACGTTTCATGCCATTCGCTCAGGTAGCTATCAAGCAAGTACCATGGTGTTCCTACTACGCACCAAAGTACTTTGCGATAAATTCATGCAATCGTTAAAAGTGAGCAGTCAAATCTACGAAGTAAGGAAATTAGAAGTAGAGGTCGAAAATCCATTCGATAGGAACGGACAGTTCAGTATTACGATGAAACAAAGCATAAGTGCAGATTCAGATGCTGGTGTGACCACCAATGCACTCATTTCACAGAGCGTATCGACCATGCCAGAAGGTTTCTGGTGTGCCCTCGATTCCATTCAATTAAAGCGATCCGAAAAAAAGAAAGTAACGATTCAGTTCCTTCCGTTCCTTGCCAGATGCACCTATTCTTGTCAAGTACTATTCAGCGATCCAAAAGTAGGAGAATTCATCGTGAGCATCGATGCTCATAGCGAACAACCAGAAACAATGGATAGAGCGACAGTTAAATGCGAGAGTAATATAACCAATCAACGATCGGATAAGAAGACGAATAATAGTGCTTGTGCATTATTGCCACTCGCTGCAGTGAATCATTCAGTGGAGAAAGCCACCAACACTTTAAAAGAGCGTTACAAAAAGTTTAGAATTGGAAGAAGCATTGTGCCCATTCCAGATCAAGATAGCATCACTTATCAAGTGGAATATTGTTCTCCATTCTTTAGTGGACCCAAAGAAGTGGTCATCAGCAAAAAAACAGCGCCACAACCCACCACCATCGATCCCGCTCAATTGTTATTGATGGGTAATGCAGTTCCTGGTAGCGGCGACGATCGACCCCAATTACCGGTAACATTTACTCCTAGAGAACCAGGTCTCTATCCCTGTATCGTTATTCTATCTTCTCCATTCGATTATCGCATTTATGAAGTGGAAGGAAGGGCCATTGCACCAGGAGTGAGAGTCGAATTGGAATTCTGTGTGCCCGTTCGACAAAAAATTACTCAAGAGATTCCGCTCAATAACAAGAGCGATCGCTTCTGGAAGATACAGGCCATGTTAAATGGTGACTTTTTTTATGGACCTAGCGAGATGCGAATACCACCACGTACCATCATGAACTATCCATTGGTGTTTTATCCAAAATCAATCGCTGGTGGAATGGTCAAGGGCGAGCTGGAACTATCGAATGTGGATACTTTGGAAAAGTACATTTATACGCTCAAGGGCAAAACAATGGAACCATTAGCAGAGGGTAAGATTTCGTTACAATGTAAGGTCAGAGAACCATTACTACACATGATCAAAGTACCTAACATTAATGTAATCAAACAAAATCCAATTTCCTATCGCGTGGAAGTGGACATTCCGTTCGTGACTGGAAGGAAGGATCATATGGTACCTGGTAGAAGAGTATCGAGCGCTACTAGTAGCTTGATGAGCTTTAGTATGTACACTGATTCTAGCGGTCAATTAATAG
>JAOPGA020000906.1:0-19491 GCA_026419775.2 Acrasis kona
GTAGTTTGTAGTGTAATGTGTAGCGGAAAGCATTCCGCAAGCTTCCATCCAAAGTTTGATTTACTTCCTAAGGATCTCTTGTTGCGCAGTAGTTGAACGAAGAGCAAGGTGATATTGTGGTCCTACAAGTTGTAGATGGAAGGCACATTAATGACATGACACAGGATGACTTTCAAATGGTATTTATTGCCAAAAAGGACTTGAACAAATGCCGAGAGTACATAAAGGAAATCATTGGTGTCGATGCTGCTCATAAGCTCTGTTGGTATCCCATCCAAGTAAGGCGCATCGACAAGAGCATACCAGTCCAAGTATGGACAGCACAGGACTCGAAYAAAGTTACTAGGGTTCCATTCATCTCCACTACGGCTGTCCACAATGCTGAGAATCTCGAGAGGGTTATTAAAGCCATCAAAGAGTACTTACGTGTAATAGAAAATCCAATTCTGTCAGCGGATGAGGAGTGGAATGTAACGTTCATGATTGACGATGGTGCTGTTGAAAAGTTGGCCTGTAACAACACCTTTAAAAAGTTCATTATTTGTGTCTTTCATGTCAAACAGAGCGTGCTTAGGTGGCTTAAAAGCATTCATCAAGAACAAGGACTACAATGAACGCTTTATCACCAAACGGATGTCAAGAACCGACCACCATTCACGGAAACGCCTCCAGTCTGCTTTAAAAGTCATAAAGCATGGACTTAATAAAAGCTACAAGGTATCGAAAGAGAGGGACTTGGATGGTGCTTATGAGCTGAAGAACATTCGTAGCAAGATGTCTTACCGGACGGACATTAAATTCTTCGACTGTACCTGCGCCGACTTTGTAAGAGGAGGAGGAAAGCCTTGCAAGCACATAGACATTCTGTGCTTGAATCACATTGTCAGAAAGAAGCAGAAGGTGGACGTAAAGAATCCTGATGAAGTCCATAAAGCAGTCCTCTCACATTTTTGGCCTACGCTCACAGCCTTGCCTCGCGTTGTTCACATGCTCACCAATCCAAGAGCAGCTTTCCGAGAAGGAGGTAATGATGAGAGTGACGAGGAACTTACTTTTGCAAAAATTATAAATCTGGAAGGGTCCTGGTTTACCATCTGGAAAACCATCTGGAAAGCTAGATATCTCAATAAATATTGGTCTATTTCAACTTTTTTCTTCATATTCAGACTCGTAACTGTTTTTCCTACATAATGAACTACTTTACAGCTGTTTTATAATTTTCGATCATACCATCATCTCAAAGACCTGGATATCTTAATAAATACTGCTCCATTTCAACATTTTTCTTCATATTCATACTCATGACTTACTTTTTGTGATTATTGACCACTAAAGACATCCGCCGAAAAATCATGTTAATTAAAAAATATTACTGTTAACTAAATGAATGTTATAAAAGGACTGTTATTTATTGTTTACATTCCGTTTAGCTTCTTCTTCTATAATTTTGAGCTGCCTCGACATGCTTATCTTCGCAGGTGGGGATGATGTAGGATCTCCGTGAGCAGGTGAGCAGATTAGTCTTTTTTTGGTTGACTTTGGTGTTGTTGTTGCTGCGCCAGGGTTGTAGTGCATAAAAATGTCATGTGCAAGTTCTTGTTTCGATCTCCTCATTTTTAAGCCAAGAGATAGTGCAGTTGATTTTAGTTGAGTGAAACTATAAGCACATAATCTCTCCTCATCCAAAGTGCCTATATGCTCAACAACAGTTGACTTCGATTTTTTTGCCTTTAATTTCCTGATTGAAGTATTAGAGACTACTGGCTTAGGCTCTGTAGAGTCAATCTCAGTAGGAACTTGATCTACATCACAACGTTCTCCTCCGTTTGACTCATCCTGGGCATCCTCAATGTGGTCACCTGTATTGTCAACATCACTCCAATCTGCACCTCCAAATGTATTATCTTCATCATGATGGTTGGAACCCTCATTCTCCTCCACCACAGCCTCATCTGTCTCATCCTCAATTGAGTTAGAGTTAGGATTAATCGGCTCCACAGTACGAGCACTACCTATTTTCCGAGGGCATTTTGTGGCCTTCTTTCGTGGTGCACCTGGTTTGTGGGCAACAGCAAATACCTTCTCTTTGTATTCTGGATTTGTTGTTCCGTATTGTATAATGTACGTAGAGGATGAGCCTACCGCATCATTGTTGCCATGGATGAAAAGTGTGGCAGCTGTGAGGATATCAGATGGATCTGAAGTTTTCTCGGTCAACGGAATAGCACAATTTGTCCGACGAAGAATATAAATGTAACAAGCAAATATTTTCTTACAAATTTTGCCCTTAAATAGACAATAATTACAGGGACAAGGACGACCAACTTTACGTAGAGACAAACACTCCATTACTTTTCTCGACTCTGAGTATACATCAAAAAAGAGATTTTCCCAATCAACAAGAGCAAACTTGGATTCACCACCATCAACAAGAGCAAATCCGGACTTCTTTCGTTTCTCAAGGTCCCATTCAGTATTGCTCTTCCTGGATACAGTAAACCATTCCTTGTACATGTTCCCCTTCTTTTAGAAAACAGGGATAAGCCTGAAAGTTTATTGGTAGTTTTACAACCCCCGTCAATAGTTATTGATGAGTTACCTTACACAAAAAATTATATATACAAATCACCGGGAAGGTGATTGCTCGTGTTCACAGTTTGCCTTGTAAACACATCGAGCGGTCCAAATGGAACGGGAAGTTTCCATGAGTATTGTAGAGATTTTTCGGAGTACAGAGAGAGGCTTGAGAACTCTAAAGTGCTTGTTGAATCGCTTGAAAGTGTCCATACTAACATATCCTAGCATACTAGCATAAATGGACCTCTTCCAGTCTTCCGGCAACTCTGACATTTCTTCGCTTCCTTCAATTCCTCGCTGCGTCAAATAATATGGCGCTCCCCAAAATTTAAAAATGCCTCGAATAACAAAGCCAGGTTTCAGATTATCCTGGATAACCTTATTGATTCTGACCATCGCATCATGTAATTTAGTTTTATTATAGCGACAGTCAAGAAGCAAATGTTGCTGGTCTTCATGTGATGAATGACACCGAGGACATTTGGTGTCATAATTTGGATTGTTGCTCCAGTAACGCATCTTTGACAGAGTGCAAAGCTGGTTGGAGCGGAGGCGAAGTAGGAATTTTTGTTCGCTTTTGTTTAATTTGTCTATATCTACAGACGCTTTAATATGGTATTCATCATGTAGAGTACATGTTCCCCTTCATCAAGTTAACAGCAAAATCGAATGTCTCATCATATCGTTGGTTCTTGTTTCCTTGCAATAAATGTGTCCAATTTTTATAAACCGCCTCTGTAAAATTATTCACCCAACAAAGCCCTAAAAACTGTTAAAATTATAAATAGTATATACATACCGTAGTTGCACCTCCTACCAATTGAAGTCCAGTGTCTGAAGAATGGCTCTTCACAATCCCTGCGTGGGACGTGCCATGTTTGGTCAAAGTATTGCTCACAGAACCACTTGTACTTTTCCTTCAAGGTTTTATACAGCTCCATGTACTCCTCGTCTGTTGTACTGGACCTCATTGCAAGAAGAAGTCCAAGAACCCCCGCAATGTCTTCTTTTGGAGAATTCTTGTCAAGCCACTCATTCCAAGATTTTTGAAGATGGAAAGGGAAAGCACAAATTACATAAAATACCTTCAAAATGCCCATGGCTTTCACCTCCGCAGCTCCATCATCTATCATAACCGACACAGYATCCAGCCAGTTTTTGACACTCATTCCATTAAGATACTTGTTGATTGTTTGGAACAAAAGAACAATGTTTTTATGGTTCACTTTGTTCATTATAACCACAAAAGGGACTCGGCACTTTCTCTGTGGGTTCATGGTTGTTATAGCTTAAAGCGCAACGTTAGAGGCCACTCTATCAAAGGCAAGTTTGAATACGGAATCAAATCCAACATAATCAAGAATGGTGCTAGAACACTGACGGATAACTTGAGTATTGGCTAATATTATAAGCATGTCTTCTGGATCTTGCTCAAACAATGAAGTTCCATCACTTAACTCCAATATAACTTCAACTTCCCTCATTGGTGAAGTTTCTAATCTTGGTCATCATGTTTTCATAATGTTCCATGTATGAGCCAAAATTTCTAACTTTGAGGTATGCTCTCCTTGATATTATTTTCTGGGTCGATGCATCTAGAGCAGTATTCAAAGAGTCAGTCCCTGTTCTCTTGTTTATTGTTGTTAGAAGTTGTTGGGTTTGTGTAGGAGTGAAGTTGCAACAGTTATCAATAAGATCTCTTATATCACTGCGCAGTCTGTAATATTCATCGGATGGTGCAAACTCACTCCCATGGCGTCCTTTTACGTGGATTTGGGCCTCATTCAAGTTTTTGAACACAACCTTGACACCAAAATTACAATCACCTTTGCTTTTGCATAACGGAGTACCACACTTATACCTCTGTTCGCATAAAAATACACACTTGTCATCTGTTTTGAGTTGATCAACAAGTGCTTTTCCATCATCATCAATAACGTATTCCTGTACTCCTTTATTGAATAAACTGCGTGCATTAAACCTTGGGTTAAGGTTTTTTATCTGAGCACATGCAGCAGCACTCTTATGTACAAGTAATTTGCATTTTAAAACACTGTGACGTTGATAGTGCAGTTGTATGTCTTTTGGAGTAAGATAACATTGATCAAGGAGAACAAAATCCTTCCCATAGTCTTTGTTCTCATATGGTGTTGTTATTGGTTGTTGTGGTGGTAGCATCCGTTGCTGTGTTGCTCTTGTAGGTTGTGGTGGTGTGGCCTCTTCCAAATTTATTACTAAATTTRGAGTAGATTGTGGAGATGTTGTCGATGTGTTGCTATGTTGTTGGAATTGCTCAAAAAGTTTGATGAGAGCAAACCTCTTTATACCAAAGTATTTATGAGCGTCATCCACCGTTGCTTTCATAAAATCTTTGTCAGAGACTTTAAAATCTAGTAATTGTTTGGTAATCTCTTGTTTGGTAATCTCTTGTTTCTCTTCCTCTCTTACGATCTCTTCATTATCATGAACATACTGGAAGAATGACTGAGCGATAGCAACGGCAGATGACATTTTTTGGTTGATCTTAATTTGGCGGTATCACATGGTGGACAAAAATTATAAAACAGCTGTAAAGTAGTTCATTATGTAGGAAAAACAGTTACGAGTCTGAATATGAAGAAAAAAGTTGAAATAGACCAATATTTATTGAGATATCTAGCTTTCCAGATGGTTTTCCAGATGGTAAACCAGGACCCTTCCAGATTTATAATTTTTGCCTTACTTTTGGAGGGGCTGACATTATGGACACCAGCTTTTTCAATGAAGCACCCTTGGAAGTTGAGGAAGAAGTCACCAATAACAACACCATCGAAGCCGACATCAAAAACATCAACTGCAGCAACACCACCAACACAACATTGACAAGAAAACAAAGGCGTTCCTCAACCTCATCATCTACGCTAACAAGAAAGAGGAGAAGAACTTCATCATTCTTTGGAGCCATTGCTGCCATGAACAAGCCTAACATCAAACAAGGTGACACTGTAGAAATAGTCTACAAAGATGAAGTTCTTGGTGTTGGAATGTTTGTTGGAACAAATGTGCAATGGCACATGAAGCCTCTGCCTGACAACTATGGACTCGTTGGACTCTCTATAATCAGTTCTAGTCAGAGCTTATTGCTTCCATCCAAAGAGCCTGGAATTAAGAAGAGGACAAACTGGAACCAGTTTAATGTTGGAGATTTTATAGGACTACCCGTTGCTTGGTTAAATGTATCCAATAAAAATTAAATTTACTGTCATGTAATGTGCCTAGTCTTTAATGTTGAAGAGAGGGTCAGATTAGAAGTAATGATGACATGTCCTCACCAGTCGGAGGTTTTTGGCAACCGATGATAGCGGCTCTAATTACCACTTTATACGGTAATCAATTGTGTTCTTTTCACAGTACATCTACAATAATGTGATTCAATAAAATTTCTGCAACTCTTTTATGAATCTCCATGTCAAATTATGCTTCTCTGCCTCATACTATTCATACTAAATGTTTGTTGCCGCTGAGTTATTACCGTCCGATTGACCTGTGTCGAAATTAATCATTTTCGAGTCGAAAAAAGTTGTAACGTGTCGAAAAAAATCAGACTTGCAAATAATGTATACATGCGAATTACAAATGTCAAAATTCTCCTTCCGTTCCTCAAGCTTGTGGATAGAATTGATGTTTGTTTTGTTAATGCCGGCTGTTGCTGCCTCCAGTTCATGTCTTAGCAAATTGTTTCTTCCAATATAAACCTCTTATTTTTAAATCTTAGCTGTTACAAGGTTAGAACTGCTGTGAGTTTTTCATACCTTTTTTTCGGTAACGGATAATTTAACAATTCATTATATTGGGTTGGGTTATGATGCAATAATACTATCTCTTGTCGATTAAAAGATTTCAAAAGAATCTAACATGATTTTCAAAGGTTTGGTTTGTTGTCCTCTTCTTCTTTTTTGGAAGCTCAACCGCATCATTGCAAGACCCACTGCATTGGTTTCAATTGCTCCAGAGTTTATCGATTGACTACCGCATTGGTGTCGCACGCTCTGGGGTGCGGTTAACGCTCATATCTTCTTACCCAAAAAGTGAAATTTGTAGTAATGGTCAACTTCAAAAATAATGTCAAGTGGGTTGTTTCACCGATACACACTATGATCTATTGACAGTGTATACCGTTTATTTGGTCATAAAATACAATCAAAAACTTGTAAAAGATTACATCCGCTGCCACTATAACACCAGCAACAAATATAAATGATGCTTCAAAAATTTAGAAGGCCGCATCACTACAATCCTGTACTGTGCTGGGGATCAAGTGACAATCAGTGCGAATACAATCTACTGTGTATTTATATTTCGAAATCTGCAGTCCAGCGGATTGGTCATGGTGTTTTCTCAGAAGAATAAAACCGCTTGTTAATAAACAAATTTCATTTCTAACGCGCAATGTATTCTGGTATGATGTAGATGCAGCTTGTAAAATTTGAGATCTCATGCTCAAACTAAAGTGATTATTCCTTCCAAAGTCAGGCATAGAACCCTACTCTCTGAATCACTATTTATTGATGTATCCCAATGCTATAAGATGCCCTGATTTTGATGCAGCGATTTGTTTGATATAATTTGATTCCTTGTAAAATGTCGGTCAACTTTTGAATTGGAAACTTTGAAGACATATGAGGCAGCAACAGAGTCGTCAATGAAAAGGTGGAAAGTAATCGTGCAATGCATTTTGATAATACAAGCCAGTCTTATTAGCCCACAAATCATTTTACACAACATCTAGGACATTCATTGGACGACACCAAGATAGGATAACATTTGTTACATCAAGCAACACCTTGCATAATTGCGCCACCCAACCAGAATGTACATTCAACAATAAACATCTTTTGAATTCTCTACTTCGGATACAAAATGAAGGTTATTTTGTTACTTCATATTGTCATTTTCTATAAACCATACCCCCCCAATTAAAATTGACAACCAATTACACAACAATTAAAATTTGGTCAACTCTAATTTGATCGAAATTGCGACACAATTTCACAACAATGTCACATGTAAGTGTTATCAATAAATTTAAAGCCCTCCTCCGTGAGAAAGGTACCGGTCTCTATGGGATGACCGAAATAGACAACAATTTAGACAAGTGCTTCACAGAGTTTGAAAGATACTGCATAGAGAATAATGCGGACGTAAGCAACGTTCCAAAAACAACACAGAAACAATTTGAAGCAAAATACTTTGCTTTAGTAATCTCGTTCTTCAATTCCCCTGACTGGCAATCAGTCATTGATAGAGTAATTGTACGTAGACAACGTGGAATGCACCAACAGCCAATGACCCCGCAGCCAATGACAAACATCCAGCAAGCACAACAGCAAGCGCTGCAGGCTGTTGCCGACGGACCGGCGTTCCAGACATCGCGCCAACACATTTTGCAACAGACACGCGAGGCGTTGTATCGCGACCACAACTTCTCACCACAACAACTACAACAACCGCAACCCCTGCAACAACAACCCCAACAACAAACCCAACAACACACCCAACAACCACAGCACTACATGCCACAACAGTATGTGGATGAACAGGAGAACTTTGAAGATTACATTGATGTGGATCACCATGTCGTCGACCAGCAGGAAATGACCCAACAGGACGCAATTGATTTATTAGAACAGGCAAGGGAGAGCGCAATCAACACTGGGTCCTTCAACCAATTAGATTCAGCCATCAAAATCCTTCAAGGTGAAGTAGATGAGGTGTTTAGTGAGATCGGACCAGCTGAGAAGGAGTTGGCAGAAAAAAAAAAGCGACATGAAGACTTTGTAGAATTGGTGACTGGTGCAAGATCATGCTACGAGCAATGGAAGCCTTTCATGGAAGAGGCAAAGGCCGACCGAAAGAGGAAGGAGCGTTTGTGGTCGGACCGCTTGAAAAGTGTGGTATTCTCTCCACACAAGAGAGCAAGAAGAGAAGAGGATGATGATAACAATCAGGGTGGAAACCCTCAAGATACAGCAGAACAACAACAATAATGAAAGAGTTGTAATTAAAAAAAATACAACTGTTGTTTAATATTTTGTCTCTAAAATGCATCTGATGTCTAATTGCTAATGCAATGCCTTGTGAAATTCTGAATGTGCTCTTGTGTGAGTGCATTAATTCCTAAACAAATACCTCTCATCATTGTTGCAGCATCTTCCATGTCAATATAGAAATTCTGCTGCACGTGGTTCTTGATGAATCCAAATGATAATTCAATTGGGTTATAATCAGGACTATATGGTGGCAAGAATAGGAACGGAATGTCATTATCTATGAGATAATTCATAACTTCGCGAGCACGATGAATTTTAGCATTATCTAATACTAAAATGAAGTCACCAACAATAACATCCATCAATTCATCAATAAAATTAATGAAGTCATAACGATTAATTCCACCATCATGCTGTCCAGTTCTGCGGATATAATAATGAACTATGCCTACATTTGATTGTGCCATTACAAGAGAGAAAGAATTTCTTGTGACATTCCCTGCTGGCCATTGTGCTCGCACTCCTTTTTTGAAATGACCATACCGTTTGTTAAAAGTACGGAAATCGAAGTGGGATTCGTCAATATATATATATTGCCTTGTATCGAATTTGAAGGCACGGTATCGCCATTGTTGACGTTTCCATTGAACTTCGGGAGTCATTCTCTTTCGTGCAATGTGCGATACACGTTTGCGTTTAAAGTTTAAAAACTTATTACGGATCTTACTAATGTCAGAGAGGCACATATCTACTCCTATCTCTTGAAATAGTAGTTGTTTGATTTGTGTTAAGGATCGTAGTGGGTTCTCTAATGTTAAAATTTCAATAACATTTGCTACTTCAATACTTGTCCTTATGGTTTTGTGTGATGGTCTACCCCGCTTTGCTGCGTCAATACCAAGGAAGTGACGTCGAAGGTATTTTTTAGTCGTCTTTTTGTTGATGCGAAGGTGTTTGGATATTGCTTTAATGCCACATCCTTCTAATCGACGTAAGATAATTTCATGCTGCAACTCTTCTGGAATAGATGAACCATTGGAATACACACGACCGCGTGAGTTCACATTCAGGTTAGCAACCATAATCTATTTGTTGTAAAGTTAAAAAACTGCATTGCAATTGCTATGTAATTGGATTGCAATGGCTATTTTCGTCAGAATTGTTAACTAATTGGGTGTTTTTTTAAAAATGGGGGGTATGGTTTATAGAAAATGACAATATAACACTACACAACATGTAATATCTTTTTGTTTCGGAGTAGTCAACCTGTTCCAAAATGATTTAACTTGAAGAAGATGAGAGCACCAACCGCATCCCAGAGCGAGCGACACCAATGCGGTAGTCAATCGGTGAACTCTGGAGCAATTGAAACCAATGCGGTGGGATTTGCAATGATGCGGTAGAGCTTCCAATAAAGAAGAGGACCATTAACCAAACTTTCGAGAATCATGTTAGACACTTTCAGAATATATTTGAGAGGAGAGAATATTACCGCATTCTAACCTACAACAACATTGACTATAATAGAGTTGTCCATTAGCGAAAAAAAAGGTATGATAAACACACTGTGCTTCTAACCCTGTTATTAGGCTAAGGCTTTAAAAATTGAGAGGATCAGAAAAAGAGCAAGCCCAACTCGAGAAGGCGTGTGATCCATGCCGACTCAAGGCCGCATTTCAACTTTGACAGAATGCAAAATCACTTGGAATTTGTTATAATATTGTTGTCACTTTGGCGGTGGTCAACATTTTCGACATTACAGAAACATGTAAAAACCTTCGCCGAAATGCCAATAATGCTGCACACAAGGATACTGGTAAAAAGAAGAATGAGAGGCGGCATGGTAAACGCTCGCACGGTTTTAACTTTGCAATCCGAAAAACTCTAGGCATTACTAATATAATCAACAGGAACACAGGAAGCCTCATGGAAGATCCTCGGCCAACAAGCCCATCGCGTGGAGTAACCGGTATTGAGTTTGAATCTGATGACGACTCCGATCTTGATAATAGTATTTTTATGTAGTGTACAAAAATAAATAGTGCCCTCACTGTTATAAATATGCATTAACAACATTGCATTTATAGTACAGTCAGCGTTCGAGTGGCTTTTGATTTTCGCAAACTTTAACACTAATTGTAAACTTCTATCAACCTATTGTCCAACAACCGAGATGTAACAACCGAATTGCAGAGCGCGAGCAACGGAAACCAATTGAAGAACAACTGGCTCGGTGGAAGTTGATTCTCCAGAAAGTAATAGATAACTAACTTTTGATGGTTGTTGGAATTCAACATTAGTTACCATCATTCGACAACAAGTAAAAATGTATGTTAGGGTTACGGATATAAAAGCATTCTAACCTTAATAGTGATTTACGTTATTGTATAATCGAGTTGGAGGACATTACTTTGTGAATGAGTTGATGAGATTGACATTTAGCGAATAACCCACCGTTGGATTTGCAGTTGAGAGGATGTCTGAAATAAACTGTAATAACAAATGCTATGGTTATTACTCTTAGTAAAGGTTGGAAACCTAAAAAATGTTTTTACTTAGCATTAATATGCCTGGTACCACTATACCTTGTCTCAGCACTGAGACTGAATACCCGCTTTCCGCAAATCAGTCTCAGCACTGAGACTGGCGGATTATCYGCTTTCCGCAAATCAGTCTCAGGACTGAGACTGGATATAAAATTACAATAAACAATTTCAGTTTACAAAATACTATTTCAGCTTTTTCTTCATTTTTATGGAAATAACATTCAGTATTTTAGGGTTACCCCTCATCAGACATATCCCCTGGCTGCAATGTCATTAAAATAAAGTCTAAATAAAATCTTCGTAAATATTCTCTTGATACAGAATAGTCCTTGTGTGATTTTAATTTAAATGTCAAGTTTCTAACCCAAGAATATGTAAACTCATATTGGTATACAGAACTACTATTACGATGACCGTTTTCTTTAACCCTTTGAATAATCACACCAAAAATCAAGTCAACTTGTCAATCTGAAAATTGGAATTAAGCTTGATTTCAAGGTAAATCCTTGATGATATAGTGTCTTTGACAAAACATTAAACACTATTCAGCCATATAAATATCATTTTCTTGAAGCTCTAATCCTGCCCTACTCGACACACCAATAATATCAGTAAAAAGTAGTGGAAGTATACATACTTTTCGGTTTTTTTCTGAAGTAAAAATGCATTTTTATTGCTGCAAACACTGTTTTATGACATTCTAAGAGTCTATTTTTTGGTGAGTTCAAAAGAGTTAATGTCACCAATTATATGTGATATTAAATTATGAATACTAATTTGTTTTTTGGAAATACTAGAATCCATGTTTCTCTTAGTCTCTTTAAATTAATTTCTAACAACTTTTCCCATTCTTTAGAATAGGTTGGTTGTCTTAGTTGCTCATTAATGACGTTGAGTTGTAAAAACAACTTGAGAAGGTCACTCTCTGGTTTTAAAACCTGCACTAATACGGTTGGAGCATACACACGTAAAAACAATTCTTCTTGCTTAGTTGACCACCGACCTCTCTCACTGAACAGCCGCTTACAATCAAGACCAGGTATTGGGAGTATTGAATCATAAATAGTGGCTATCAAATTTAGTTCCAAAGTAGTTAACTCTTCTACTTTTGAAATAACATAAGAATATATGTTGCTATTAAGCAAGCTCAACTGATCATGATCGCTGACAATTCATTCACTTTTGTCCAATGTGATGGATTGATGTTGTCTCCAATTGGAAGACAGCAGAATACAACATTTGAAACACCAACATCCAACAAGAGAAAGAATCTTTTCTCACCGGGTATTTGTATTGTGTGCAAACGACAGATGATGAAAAAGGCAAACAACCAAAAGTATTGTTCAAAAGATTGTAGCCTTGCTGGAAAAAGAGGACGTCGTGGATTGAAATCAGTGCAACTTGAAGAGGAAAGTGAAATAGATACAAGTTTAACAAATTCAAGTCATCTGGACACATCCCTCCTTTCACTTTCCGATTTGGATGTCTCAGGGGATTTAAATACCTCAAATTCGTCGAATGTCAATCAATCAACAATGTCATTATACAAATCCACAGACCAGCCAAGAAAACGAACAAAGCAACCACTACGAATAAATCCCCTCCAGTCACTGTATCGTGATCACCATAGGAAGTCAAATGTATTTAAAAAGCTAGATGAGATTTTTGAATATATATGTGGAGATCCCAATGATATTGAGACACTATTTAGAGACTATGGCCAATACAAAAAATGGATTTCGCTTACTGATAATCAAGTACAAACAGATGTCATCTCAAATATATCTAATCAATTAAAAAATGACTTTCCTCAGAATAGCCCTATCAGCAAAGAGATGTATCACTTTTTATATGATGCAACAGGGAGGGATCAGAAGGTTACAACAAAGCTTTTTGGTTGTACTTCAAAATATTTAAGAGCGGCTATCAAACAAGATTTACCCTTCTACTAACAAGACTGTATTAGACAAAATGCAGCGTTTCAGCGCGTTGCAATTTATTGCAATCATATACAACTTTCCCGTTACATGGGTGGTTTTAGTAAATTTTACTTTTGAAAACATCAGTTTATATGAGCGGAAATGCTCGAAACCACTTGCAATTTGGATTTGCTCTTGTCCTTGATGACCTTCACACATTGAGTTTTCACTAAATCCTGAATGTGACCTCTCAACCAAACTGCCTGTTCTTTTGTGAACACCCCGTTCTGTCTCTTTTGTTTTAGCCATATTAGACAAGATAGTTGTCCATCAAGATTAATGAAGTATGATCGGATTTCCTGTCTATATGCCATTACTGGTGGGTCAAATGGTTTAGGTAAAATAGGTTGTACAAAAGAGTTTTTAATTGTTCTGATTAATGCTTTTTGTGTTTTCATTTTAGCTGGTTACCTAAACCATTTGACCCACCAGTAATGGCATATACGGGTATTTAAATTAAGATTGATCTTACCTAAAATACAATGAATATTTATATATATCATGTCGGTTTAAATCAATAAGAAGTGATCAAAGTGATTGAATTATCAAGTATTTGAGTAAATAAAAATTAAAGGATTAGTATGCCAGCCTATATAGCTTGGCCTAATCGGTGTTACCCAATTTGGATAACTTTGTTTTGTTGTTAATTAATTAATTATTATTTGTTTTCTAGTTTTTGTTCAATTACTTTTTAATTATTTAATAATAGTAAAGCTAACTTAAGGTAAAAAACAAACTACTTGCAACCTTATGCATACATTGTATGTGATCAAAGGTTGGCCGAGCATCTAATGTGCCAATACCTTTGAAAGTAGACATTGTCTATGATCATACTTATAAACATATAAACTTATTAAAACATTCATGCTCAAAAGGAGAAAGTTCAGTGAATTTGGAAGCAACAAATTTGTTGTCATTATTTATACTTTTAAATATTGATTTATACGATGTGCTTTAATTAATCTCCAACTCCTCTGACTACAAATATAATATTCTCCATGATGAATATAATATCAAAGCCAGCGTCGACACCAACCTTATGTCGCGACCCAAACAGATCTTCCTCCTCCGTCTCCGTTCCAATCAACTCTGCACACTCTCTAAAATGCAGTATTGGGACGACAAGAATCAAATAATCAACACCAAATGCCCGAGGTGTTGCTTGCAATCTGAGGACCAAACCCATGTTCTTCTAAATTGTCGCAGAAACTTGCCATACACATATGATGCAATGCGATCAATTAATGAACTGATTTGCAGCAATTTGCTGCCAGGTTCACTTATAAAGGGCTCATTTAAATTCTGGGGTCTTCTTTTTACACTGTACCAGAGTGGTTTTGATTTTGACGAACATCCTATGACTGACAAGCGTAAAGCTACTATTTATGCTAGTCTACTTGGTTACACTAGTATGGATGTAGTTAAGCGTTTTTCTAGTAAGATACCAGTCAAAAAGCCACTCCAAGTGTTGAGGAAGATATCAACCATTTTGATGGAGACCTCTTACTCCATCTGGCACGCGCGTTGCGCAACACACGCCATCAAATCCGCCAAGCTAGGCGGGCCTTCGGCTGTATAGAGTCATTTATAAATATGTAAATTTATTCTAATAAAGCTTTTCGCAGAATGCGATTTATACAAAAAAAATACGATGTGCTTTAAAAAGATAACCTATTATCTAAAAATAGCTGATCTTTTCTTATAAAAATAAAACTTGCTATTGATCCTTATATAAACCAAAACAAAACTATACATAACAATGAACATCAACATTCCTGAAGCTATCATTGGTGTAACCAAGATGCTCAAAGCTATCTCGGCCAAAATAGATAGAGTCGAGAACAAACTGGTAGATACTTTAACACATACAGTAAATAGAAAATAAATGCCTTTATATGCAAATTAATATGTTTTTATTCTTTTCACCCAGTGGGAATGAACCTTCAACAAAAACTTTGAATTACAGAAAGTGATACTCATGTTCAAGGATCTGAATCAAGAGGTCCGAAACAATGCTGATGTGTAAATCTCGGTAGAGACTTTAACACATACACAATAAAAACCAAAAGTTCAAAAATCTTTGTTTATTTTATAATCACATCTGTCCATCGGGCGCCCGACGAAATAAAGTTGACTCCATCTAGCAGACAACTGATGATGTATGTCGGTCTCATTTTAATCACCAAGTTGTACTGCGCTAACTATAATATCTAGAACACTCTTTTAGGTCCATATAAAACTATAAGGTCAACATTTCACATTATTATAATGGTCATAGATGCCATTTCTTTATACAATGTAATGGACAATACGATATATGTATTTTGACCCCTTCAATAAACAATATAGGTGTGTTGTATGTGTTTCATGCAAAACGACAGGTTATGTGTTCTGGTTGTCTTTTATTACAAAATGCCACCAAAGAGGAAGGGGGATGAAGATGGTCCATCATCGAAGAAGAGGAAAAAAGCCAACAATGAAGCTGACATTGAATCAGATGAATCGGATGAAGTGGATGAAGAAACAAACAATGAAGTGAGTGATGATGAATCCAACAGTGGTTCTGACAATGATGAAGTGTGCAATCATGATGTCACATCAGTTCAAGGTTTGGCAACGTTTTTAGAGATCCTTTTCAAAAACAAATGCGAGGACTCCCATACGTTGGTTCAGGATGTACTTGGCGCACTTGTCACAGAACACCAATTAAAGAGCGCAAAGGTCAAACAAGCATGCAAAATAGCTCTCCAAGCTGCTTACAGCACAATTCCACTAAATAGTGAGGAAAAAGAACATGTGRAGGACAATGCAAGGCTTCTTTGTTATGGAGACCGCCAACGTAATGTGGTAGACGTCAAAGCATTCCAAACCATCTACTTTCCAAGAGATCGAACCGGTGAACAAATTCCAACACCAGAAAAGACCTCAAGTAACAGGACCGCAAAGAACAGTGGTAAGAAGAGGGCCACTAAAAACAAGTTGGACTTTGAAAATGCCAAAAGACACTTGGAAAATGTAACGGAAATTGGTCCTCCACCATCCAAGTCTAATTTGACACCAATGACCGCCGCTCAGGTATTGGAAAAGGCCAATATAATCTTCAACAAGCACAAACTAGAAGATAGAGTTGTTCAAAATGATGTTGAGGAATTTGTGATGGTTACATTTGATCGAGTACGAGGCATACAAAATGAGCTCCATAAATCAATATTGTTGGGTGCCTGTTACTTGTCACTACATAAATCATGCAAGCGAAACGAGGAGTTTGCGCAGTCTTTGTTTGTTGGATGGCAACAAAGAATAAAGCAACTTTGCTTGGAGCACAATATTGTTCCAAGTACTTCAATGAACAATTCGCTTGCGATTACAGAGGAGCAGGTAAAAAAAATGAAATGGATGCAATGTCTACTCAAGATGTGTCTTTGTGGAGAGACAAAGTTCTACGGCCTCACTCGAGTATACAAGTTTGCAGTTGACTACCCTTACACTGTTTTCACAGATATCAGTTCATCTGCAATCTCAAACAATGGAGTTGTATATAACGAAGTGTTAGAGGAGACGCCATTGTTGAAGGCCAAATGGAAGTCATCCTCTATAGGGAAACCTTTGGATGCCTCAAACCAATCACAAACAGCATCACAACCTCCTCTACATCAGCAGCATCATTGTCAAATCAAAAAGAATCACAATCTTTCGGTAACATTTTGTTTCTTTTAATCTTAATGTAACTTTAGTGACCAAAGACATTGTTTACACTGAGGTTGAATTATTGTCCCTAGTTGGCAACATTTATTCAGGTCAAGATTTGAAACCATCCCTAATGATAAGATCAAAACAAAAACTGCAAGATAGTAGGTGTACAACAGGTGAATTAGTTGATGATGAGACAACCGACATGAAACAAATGGCGAAAATGGTTCCACAAGAAGCAGAATCATTTAAAAGTGGTGCATGGGCTTTTGATGGAGCTGTTGATACCATACAGGCTCTATGGTTTACTTCATCAGAACAAGTTGCAAACAAAGTAAGTGCTTGTTTATTTTTAATTAATAATGATAGTGCATTTTGTTCAATTGTTGGGCGTACCGCACRATTGTGACAAGAATAGAACATCAATCACCAGATATTGAGAGACTACGTTTGTTCACAATTGGAAAGAAGGAAGATGTAGCAGCACAGTTCATTTTCTTTACGGTCAAACATTCAACCCACTATTCATTGGTACTTGCACACATACAGCCAGAACTTCATCGCGTGCAACTACACAGGGTAGATTCGCTTGGAAGTAACGATATTGATGTTGTTAATGAATATTGTATGAAGAGGTATCTGTATGAGACGGACCAAATAGGAGAGTGGCATGTTGAAGTAAAGGACAACATTGCTGTACCTCAACAAAACAACGGATGGTCATGTGCAACATTGATGCTGGTCAATATGGTCATTATTAAGAATGCCATCAAGAATGGGACGTTTGATCCATCGCAACCAGTGAAAATAGATTATCCAGTATGCTCGGAAAAGTTAGTGGACATTGTGCGATCAAACTGCAAAACATTTATTGAAAATTGGTGTGCTAACGAGAATTTGGATGACGACGGTCAGCAAGCAAAAGAAACTCCGGCACCCACATTCTCAATGCCGCAACGAAGAGACAAGGAGGATGTTGAGCGCTTTGATAAGGTGGACGAGGTAGATAATCAAGTCCCCCGCCCAACTCCAATAAGACAAGCTGGTGGGAGCAAGAAAAAGAAAAAGAAAAAGAATTAAAGTCATGAATAGCATGTTTTATAAACCACCCCGTAATATTTTGTTTCTTTGTAATCATCATCAAGTCAAGTTTCGTGTCAAGTTTTGGTAGAATCTGGCATTGTTTTCGGCAAACTTTTCTTGGGCCTTCATGGTATCTTGTCTTTCAGAGACTCATTGATTGCTGTCGTTGATTTGTCCCTTTACAAAAACTTTGAAGGATAGGGTGCGTATAGTATTACTGTAAATGTTTGATGTTTATTTAATTCTGTTCAACCGCTCTCGTTTGTGGCTTGCTTCGCACATTTTTTTCCTCGAGCCTATAGTCAACTTTAAGAAAATGTTTCATTTGTAACGTCAGCGCCTTCTTTTGGTATTGAAACCCCGTCGAGTCAAATTTGAATACGGATATTGAAAACCCATCCCTGCAGACATTTAGGTGGTCCTTTTACAGCCACTTACCAAGTTTTCAACAGGGTCTCAACAGCTCGTTATTTTGACTCTGTTAGTTCCAAATAACAACTGTCATGTTTTTAAAAAGATTATAACGTTGGCGACTTACACTATAACAACCGAAAACGCCTGTTTGAAGCGAAAATCTTCTAAGGAGTCTTTCCTTTGCAGCCAATTGGATTAGGTGGTCATCTTTTAAAAGTATCAGTGTACCGCACACTCTCACTCTTCGTTGGTCTCCTGCATCACGAAAATCGCACAAGCGCGAGATATGACAAGGCAGTAGATGAAAACGATTTCGTGAGGAATGTATATTGTGGTGTGAGAAGCAGTAATTACATTGCCTAGGCAATTAGATAATGTTTGTATTTACTGTGACATACATGCAATAGACATCACTTGTACAATGCCTTCGATTCTCAAGGTGTTGTACTGCCGGTTGATTGTAAATTACAAGAACATGATTGGAATGTGAGAGGGTTGCAGAAAGTTCCAAGTGGTCTAACAGCAATAAAACATTGATACATGTATGTTTAGATTCATCAACAGTATTTTAAATGTTTTGTACACTTTTATTATACCACATTCTGATCGACCTCGGGTCTGACTTTGTTAACTGGAACGGAACGGCTTCTTGGAATATTATACCGCTCTTAATATTATGAGACCTGACAATATCAATTGCATCCCCTGTCTTGAATAAAAGTGGGTTATGACCGTTTGTCCTCGCTCCATATCGATTGTCATTCAACTTTCGTCCTGTCTTCAATCGTTCTGCTTTATTTAAAGAAGACCAAATTTGGTCACTAGTTGGTCTATTCTTCTTGTATTGTCTCAGGAAGCTGTAATTCTTTGTGAATGCAATGACCGACATTACATGAACACATATTCCGAAAGCATCAAAATGTTTGCACTCACATTTCAACTTTGTGAATGATTCGTCGTGTGTGACACAGCTAGTTGTGTCTAATTCTTGATATGTAACAAGATGTGCAGCGCCAAATGGAGTCTCAATAACTCGTACATCCCCTCGTTCGACAATGTCCATTGCTGGTATCTGGAGATAATCTGCTTCCAGTTTTGTAATTCCACATATCATTGCTGTTCCGAAGTTGAATTCTTTATTTGATAATACACGAGGTCGTTCGGTTTGAGAAA
>JAOPGA020000907.1:0-10284 GCA_026419775.2 Acrasis kona
ACGTGGTTACATCAATTCTAAGATATTTATTCCTAACATTATAGTATCTTTTTTATACTGGCAAGTTCATACGAAGTTCTTATGAACCAAAATACATCCTTCAGGGCACAATCGAAGAAATGTTGGACATTACCAGCGAAACAATCTACACGGCGGACAAACAACTGCCCCTGATGCATGCGTCTGCGGGCATATTGCCACTAGGAATATCCGCAAACAACATTGGTGTTGTTGATACCTTCGATGGACATCACTTTGTTATTACAATCTTGAGATTAAKGAATAWYYRCAWACAWSATTRSTSTTGTWSAKACCKTCGATGGACATCACTTTGTTATTACAATCTTGAGATTAATGATAATTACATAATGATTACTCTTTACAGACCGTAGGTAATAAATGAGTCGATTACAAACAAAAGTACCGAACCGTCACAACCGAACCGTTCACAAAAACTAACCTAGTAGAGAAAGGTGCAATTTATTCGTCAAAATTAGGTGCACACAACTGTAACAAGACTTGTTCACATAAAATCAAGATCTTCTTTTGCTATCTCTCCAAACTCCTCCATTTCCTGGTGTAGCCGCTGTTGGTACAATTTAATAATGGTTGTATCATCATCTAAGGAAAGCTCCAATACTTCGCAACAATAGCTCTTTGCTCTCTTAAGGAAAGCTTGTTTCCTGATATCTAAACCTGGTTCTAAAATACTGTCATGCATTGTTTCATCAAAGCAACCTCTTCTAATTTGATTTAGAACAACATCTTCTATGTTCTTTGGTTTGTTGCTACGCACCGCACATAGCACTTTGCTGTTTGCAAATGTAACTTTATCAACGTATTGGTCCAACTTTTTTCCTGCTTCGTCAAACGCAACCAAACTACTGAAGCTAATCGTCGCCAAATGATGGATGGATTGAAAGTTGTCAAATGTGAAATGTTCTAGATACAGTCTGGTATCTTTGACACCTATACTAAACTCAACACGAAGTGTTTCTATTTGGGCAAATGTAGTCAGAGCGGCCTCTAAGTGATGGATGTCGTCGAACTTTGTACAAATGAATTCCTGCTGTAGTAGAGTATTCAAAACATGTTTTCGCCCCTTTATCTCAATGTACTTGATAATGCTTGGATTAACGACTTCGGCATACTTCAAAGAATGTTCCCACTCTCCTTCATCTTTGTTAAATCTCATTTTGTACCAATACCCGTTGTTAATGAGCAGGCTATCAACGTCTTTGAAGTAATCTGTGAAACTGCTACGGGCAGGATCCGGAAAATGTTTGACCAGACTCTCAAACGTATTTGTGGTGAAAGAAAATTGTTCTTGCCAAACGAGTTTGCGTTTTTCTGTAGGATTATACAAACTCTTCATCGAGTCCCCTTGGATAGTGTTCTTGTGTTCTGTAACGGCTGCCGCGAACGTGGTAGGCTTTAGGTTTACGGCCAAACTTGAATTTATAACCATTAATAAAAAATAATTTATTGAATAGTATAAGTCTGCATCCACTCCCCATAATACTTGACCCATTAGTATCATTCCAATCATGATGAGCTGCTTAACGTTTGAATCAATAGTATTGGATAATAGACTGCTGTTTTCATTATTCGTCGTTGAACGATCGCAATCACTACGAAGTTCGGTTGTTTGTAAGTCCAAATCTTGCAACTGGCAACGTTAACATTCAGAGCTCAGAATCAGGGTATACCTCAGTTCAAGGTCCTGCAGAGATGTCAATGTCTCGTCAAAAATCTCGATGGATGTGTGACACTGTCTTATTCGGTGTGACTCACTTCACACCGATTAGGATCCCATCAATCGTTCGACTGAGCTGGACTAAAATCGAAAATTGTGCGAAATTGGGGCTGGAACTTGAGGATGATCCGGGGGTACACAAACTTTTCGTTCTTTATGGCCTCAAGAAATGCTTTGCAAACGGCCTCCCAATGTTCCGACGGCACGTTCAACCTGTTGGGCTGTGGTATTATGTGTCTCGGCCCGAATGCGTCCCTTCAACACAACGCAAGTATCTCCTGCTTCCCTTACTGTTGAGTTACTTCTTTCGCTACCTTCTCTTTATCTGTATGATACCCAACGACTCTATTTTGGATACTCGGGCCTTCTGCCTTGTTGTACCTTTTTTCAAAAGTAAGTTGACACATCGGAGGACATGTTCATCGGTGACGATGTTGAATCGAGTGGCGATTGCATTGTGCAGATGCGATAGTAAATCCTCATCTGATATTGGGCCTAAATCGACGTTCTCATTACGTACCTTCCTGGCAGGTCTGCCAACAGGCATACCTCTGTTCAAATCAAGAGTAGAACAAGCACGCCGTAATTCATCGTCGGTTCCGTCATAAATCCAAACCATTATTGCTTGATGTGAAATTACAATGTCCTTCTCTTTTCTTAAGACTACTGCCGTTTCGATAATAACAATGTCGTTGTGACATCCTTTTGATCTCGTATTTCCTAAAAACTCTGACTTGATTTCGTATTTTCTTGACCTTTTACCGTTCTTTCTTCTATTATCTAGGTTACCAAATTACAATGCCACATCATATCTGTATTGACCATCTACACGAGCACGCACAATGCTATACTGCTGCAACACAGTATCTATGGGGTCGCGTTGATTGGGCATGTCAGATGTTAGACATTTGAAAGGTTCGGTTACAATAACAAAAACTTATGATGACAAGAAGAACGATATGACAGTGAAAGTAACAAGTTTATTTCTTCTTTTCAAGACGTTTAAGACTTTCACGTAGTCTCTCCATGTATTTTCCCTCTCGGATTTAATTCCATGACAGGAAAATGTATTTTCGGTAAAACTATGTTGTTTGGATTGGGCACTTGTTTGACATGGTTGGTGCCTAACATCAATTGTCTTTTCGTCGCTCGCACACATCTTGCCATAGTATCTCCATCAGAGGTAGGAACAGGCCTTCCGGTCGCAGTGTCTAGGGCAGTAACAGGCACTTCATGGAAGCAAAGTTTGGTAGTTGTTGGTTTACCTTGTACTTTTTGTAGCGAATTCACCGAAGACGTTTTTATACTGTGTTCATCCACCTCGAAGAATGTTTTCTCAACAGGAAGGTGCAGTCGTGTTTTATTTCCAACCGGTATTGTCCTTGTTGCTGTCGATGTGTTGAACATGGCGTGAAACTGCTGCTCAGAAATAGGTAATGTTTTGGTCGTGTTTGCAGGTCTGTTTTTCTTCACCATCTTCTTCAAAACGGCAGCGGCATTTGCCAACACATCATTGTCTACAGGTACGTTTGTGATAGCTCTTTCCGATTCAAAAACACAGTCGTCAACTTTAACTAGTTCATTTAAGCAATACTTCATTGTTATATTAGTTTGTTTTTATTATGTTGGTGAGGTGGTCTACATTGTTGATTAATATTCGTATGTCCTGTTGTTCTGCTATTATTTTTCAACCAATTAAATAATTTCAAGGCTAAAGAACCACACGTGTCCAGGTCAACCACCTAATTTCTGTGGTCGTTGTAAAGGTTAACTTTAACTTCAATTTCGGCTTTGAACATGAGTGACTTAAAACCCTCCCCAAAGAATCAGCTTTGAACATAAGTGACGTGAATCATAAAGCCTCCAAAAAGAAAAGAAAGTAATCTCAAGAGTAAGATCTTGCCATCATGGTCGGTGAACCATTTATATCTAATAGTATTTCGTACATTGAAGAAAGAGACCCAAATTCTCCTGAATTCGAACTCCTGTTTGTGAACCGTGAGGATCAAGCTTTCAAAGCGTTAAAGGCACTTGTATCCTCTTTTCGATTTGATCATGGGGTTTTTGTGTTTATTGAACAATACAGTGGTTCAGGGAAAACTACATTTATACGTAAAATGAGAGCTATACTTACAAAGAACAAACTCTGGGATAAGATAACCCAGCATACGACGGACGAAAGGACTGTAAGAAGGGTGGAGAACCTAAAAAAAGCAGTTCATTTGGAGATCTCATTAAATCAAGTGCAAGTTCCGCAGTTCAGAACGAACGAAGTAATGCAACGAAGCAAAGCTCTTGCGGACGTTCTCGTGAATAGCATATCAATCAAGAAAAAAATTACCTTCGGTCCGTATCAATCCATTTTGGATGTTGTTCGACAAGTAGAGGAGAATTACAAAGAGTTATCATTCTTCGTTCACTGGGACGAGGTGGAGTGCTTGTGCAAATTTTACACAAATCAAGCCATGTCGTTTCAAGATGAAATGCGAATGTTTTACAACTTTTGGCTAGACTTGCAACCTACTTTCAAATCGGACAACTTTTTTCACATTGCAACCTCAAAATCCACAGCTTTCTCTATGATTGGCCTGAATATGATTAAAATAATACGTTCACCCAGTCCACCGTACCCCATTTTCCTTGATCCATTAAGTTCGGAGCACATACTTTTCATCATTCAACGTACCACAAGATCGCCATCTCGTTCAGAAACAATCGAACAAGCTTTGCATAACGATTGTAAACTATCAAAACAGGACGTGAGATATTTCGTAGAGACATTGTACAACCGCACGGCAGGAGTCCCAAGACTGGTTAGAGAATGTTTAATGTACCTATTGAACGACAGTCGTGGTATATTACTCAATAGCCAACAAAGGATAGTCGAGGCATTTGATGATGTAATATATGAGCACATCTTACAATTTTGTAGAAGAGAGATAAGTCTAGCCGATAAATATGGTTTGTGCAATGAGATGAACCACATGCTCATCTTGCTAGCGTCAATGAATATACATTTTCCTCATGGTTTTTACTTTACGTTTCAAGACCGCAGAATACCACTCTTGCGCCTATTGGGAGTTGGTAACATTTATGTGAAGCCAGCCACATCTAATCAAATTCGAATCACCATGCCCAAATACGCCGTGAGAAAATTTAAAGAACAGAACAAAGCGAACAAGTTGGATGTAGTTATGGGACTGGTAGATTCGCTTCTTTGTGGTGATGTTACTGAAAGGGGCGCTTTGTTAGAGCGCGGTCTGTTGTACGCGCTTTTGCTCAAGATGCTGATGTGTATCGACGTTAAAAACCCACCAAACTGGATCCATCTATTCGATGAGTTGCTGGTAGAGTCCAAGATGTTGGCGGAAAAGAAGGTAAAATTGCGTAGTGGCCAAAAATTCATCAAACTATTACCCAAGCTTATATCAGTTCGAAAAAGACATATCTCAACACAAGAGCGAAAAGTATTAGAGGTCCATCCATGGAAAGTTAACGTCAACTCTGCTCAGTTCACTCGATTACTTGAAAGCATGCTACCCTCTGGATGTGTCGGGATTCCTGCTCCACAATCTGGTTCATCAGATGCGTTTTTTAAAATCTCATCTCATCTATGCCTTTGTATCGCATCAAAGAACGCACACAATGTTGGGGCTCCCACTATTCAAGAAGAAGTAAACAAAGCAATTGTATGGCTCCAAGCGAATGATGATTGTCGAGTCTGCTTAATTGTGGCAGCCAACTCTGTCACAAAATACATTCAAAATGCGATTGGATATAAAAAGTCATTGGTCATATCCTCAGGGTTATACAAGTTCACCACAAAGGAAATGAATCGCATCAGTGACAGTCAAACCAAAGTCGAAATTATTGATCCTGAAGCAAGGTACTGTGTATGTAAGGAAGTGTATTGTGATGACAAACCAATGATTCAGTGCGATAATTGTAACGATTGGTTCCATCTAGAATGTCTTTCAATCAGAGACTATAAAGTCGAAGATTACAAAGATTTCGTATGCAATTCGTGTCATAATAACGATTGCGGAAAATATTGCTCGTTCTGGGAAGAAGAAGATGATAAACGTGATGCAGACTATTATGATAACAACGATCGAGAGGATGATGATGAGATGTCGATCGATGAAGAAATGAGTGATGACGACATGTCCGAGCAAAACAAGAACAAAATGCAGAACTGCACTTTGAATGTTCCATATTTGGATGTTCCATCCCGAATGGAGGTCATCATTATAAGTGGCGAAGGACTAACATTGTGGATGGGCGAACAAGCAATAGATTCCTTTAAAAAAGTTTGTGACGCCGGTGTTAGAACCAGTACTACTGTCACTGACGATTTCATCAATTTGATGGCTCCATTGATTCCTGGTTACCGAAGAATCAGTTCCCCTTTTAATAAATATTGATGAAGAGGAGAGTAATCAGCAACATACCCTCAAAGTGTGCGTTGTGGTGAATGGACGTGATCGTGACGTCGATGCGACATCTTTCTCAAAATTATTGAAATTTTTGAAAAATCAAGTTATGAGGTGGAACAAGTTGAATACCAGAAAGCGAACGGACGTACAGGCACAATCGCTAATGAAGAGACTTTCAAAGCAGTTGCGGAAGAGTTTAAGGAAAGAATCGATGTCGAAGCTATAGGATATCAAGAAATGAGTCCATGATTTTAAGAAAAATTAGTCGTGACGAGATTAGGATTACTGAACCTCAAATATGTTTTTTATATAATAACGTGTTTTGAAGAAATTTTCTTATTTTTTCATTTACACTGTGATAAAAACGTAAGGTCCAGTAATATAAAGAACAGTAGTTTGAGTTATCAATATATTTTAGTTAATTTATTCTGTCGCGCTCCTTGTCACTTTATAGTGCCTGCGGAGCTCATTACTGGATTCTCGTTATACTCGAATAGGAACACTGGATAATACCTAGAATGGGATATTACCCTAAACCTGAACCGTTCATATATTACAACATACACATGTTTGGAAGTGGAGTTTTAGTTTCAACCGTCCACATACACATGTTTGGAAGTGGAGTTTTAGTTTCAACCGTCCACCTTCCATAAATTCATCAGGCACTTTAGAGTTTTCAAGCCTCTTTCTGTGCATCGCAAAATATCAACAATACTAATGGAAACTTGAAAATGAATCGATGTGTTTACAAGGCAAACAGTGAATGCGAGCCATCGCCTTTTAAGTCAAAATAACAGTATGTGCTAAAAGCAGTAGCATTTTGTAAAATTGCGAATCAATTTAGTAAATAAGGTTATAAAGTGTCAACCATAAAAACTGGTTTTTTATTGTTGTAAGTAAGATCTACATCTTAAATAAAATGAGCAAAGAGGTAGTATTATCAGACGCTGATATCTTAATAGCCCGCAACTTAGAGAAGAATCTAAGGGAAGAAACAAAGGAGATGGAAAAAGCGATATCAAAAGTCAAATTGTCGTTTACCGACCAAACAAAAGGCATCTATAAAGAGAGATCTAAGATTATATCAAAGATTCCTATGTTATAAAAACTGACAAAGAATTTTCAGATTTGTTAACAATTAAAGAAGAAGATGCAAATTATTTTCCATAAACCATCACAGATCGAGTTGTGAATTCGGTTTCAGTGAGTTAACAACCCTACCTCCATGCTGATCTGATGATAATTGTTGGCAGACACACTGGTAGTTTCATAAAGAGATGGGAGATATTTGTCCCAAACACCCATACCTATATGCTGATGTGAGTTCCTTTGACAATGATTGCAATTTCCCAATTTGAAATGAATGCCACAATCAAACGAAGGTTACAAAGAATTGGTGAATTAGAACATTTACGCTCACTCCGCTATGTTAGTTTTTTTATTCATTCCGTAATTAATCGACGAGTTATCTGATAAAAGTGCAACATTAAGAAAGACCAGTTTATTAGTTTAACAAGTCATCTATGCTTTTTCTATGTATATTGTGAAGCTATCGTCCATCTTAATTCTTTTAAGTGTGCTCTTCACTACTTTACTTTGACCACTTGTTAGAATCTTTTCAATCTTTTGATCCTTATCCATCAACTCATCATCGATAAGATAATTCTTGATAGTCCTGTGGAATGCTTCAAGCGATAACCTATCATCTTCATTGACATAATACTCAAAAGAATCCTCCTTTCCTTCTACCTTGACCTTGATACAAACGTCCTTTGAAAACTCTGATATGACTCGTTGGTCCTCGTACAACCTACATTTCTCTTTTAGCTCTTCTATTTGTCTTTCTAATTTTTCATTACCATGGTTCTTTTCGTCGTCACGCCTTGTAGCATTAATGAAAATACTACCAACATGCGAACCAGAAAAACTTTGACATCTGGTGCGAGCTAGAATGTACTCTTGGAAGAATGGGGTGGGATTGCATTTGAAATTACATCTCGATATTCAGGAGGAATAAACCCAGTCGAGTGAATTTTATTCTCATCAAATGCTTTTTGTTGCTCTTCTGTCCATGGTCTCAAACAAAATCCTAAAAAGTCGCACACCTTTTCCTTCTCTTTTTCATCGTTGTCAGAAAAGTACTGGTTTCCAGACAACATTGATAACTGTGCCAATATGTTAGGTGGTACGTGACTCCTTGATGTCGTTTCCTGTGAGGATTCCTGTGTCGGTTTCACCAGTGGTAGTTGCAGCTCTGGCATGTCAATTAGAATTCTTTGATCAGGTCTTAATCGAGGGCTATACATTTGTAATCGAATCTGAGCATTGTGAGTATCTTGAGTAAAGTAGGGTAATAGTTCGTTGGCCTCATAATCACTTATCAATATAAGTTTGCGGAACTCGGTGTCGTTGTATGTTATCAAGTATTTGATGGGCCTTAAGTAATCTGTACTCTTTCCTGTATTTTTCTCCACTACTTTTTGAAAATCTCTACTACATGTAATTTTATGACTCCAACCTTCTTGCTCAAAATACTTTTCGAAACTTGTGTTTTCAATGTCGGTGGATATTGGGTCAAAGGTATGAACTCTCATCTTTGGGGATAATAATTGTAGCAATCTCTGGTCAACTCCATGTTTGTGTGGTTTTTCAACCTTTGGTCTGATAATTTGTTGCTCATTTTCAGTTTCTGCTTCCAACTCTCTTTCTTGTTCTTCGTTGAGTATTTGAGCATATCCTTCTTGTTTAGAAACATATCGCTTACAGTGACTGGTGACAGGTCTACACATTTTTATAAACTCTGACTTGTCAATGACGTTCTTGTGTATAGCATTTAATTGATTGTTAATAATGTTGGGCACTGTGTCACTATGTCTCTCACATCCATAGAGCATGTATAACTTGGGAGCACTGGGTTCGGTATATAGCTTACATAATGATGTAATGTGGGATTGTGTTTTGGCGACGACTATGTGGTTCCAAATATCTTTTCTTTTCTGATAACCGATTCCTTGGAGTGCGAATTGAACAAATCCATCTAGCGTTGCTTTGATGGTGTTGGAGTTGACCCATTTGATGACTGCTTTTGTAGAGAATTCATTTGGAATTGAACCTTCGACCATATTAGTTATTTGAATATGAACTTCGTTACTGGCATAAAACTGCACGTTTTGACCATGTCCCAATAATCTCATTCTCATACAAGCTTGTACAAACTTATCCTTGGTAATTCCTTTACCCAAGGTAACTGCTGCTGTTGCATTAGGTGGGAACTTCAAATCAGTACCTCTGCAATGAGCGTCGTCCAGGTAGATTACACACTTTTCAAGATTACGTTGATAAGGAGATGTGGATAGTTTTTCAATCAATCCTGAACGACTTTCAACCACTAATTGATCTTGTGCATCAAAATAAACAGCTGCTTGAATGTCCGGTGGAGATATGGACAACCAATTGGTAGCCACGGACTGATTGTTTAATTCAAGCATCAATGCTCCTACATCCAGTAGAATTCTGATTCCAGAGTCGGAAATGGTTTGTAATAGGGTGAGAGCCGGTGTGTTGGTTTGCAATGGTTCATAACCATTGTGGCTAAGCAAATAATGAATCACCATTGCATTCGTTGACTTCAATTCATCTAAATCTCGTTGTTGGATAGATGTAGGTAACAACAATCGAGTATCATTTGTTCCGCTGAATCCGATTGTGGAGCGAGAAGACAACTCTTTGGTTTTTGCCAAATCCCATCCAGAGGTTACAATCTTTTTTTCAAACTGTTTGGCTTCCTTTCTGAACACTGCGTGTGATAACCAATAATTAATTACCGAAGTGTTTTTTGACATGTACTGATGTATCAAGTGACGCTGGTCATGATCAAGTAGATTGATGCTATCGAACGAACTTATGGATGGTGGCACATTGTAGGACGATGTCCAACGTATGTACTCTTGGTCTCTATAAGAAGAACCTTCTAGAATTTTGAAACACTCTTCAATTTGTTGTAATGAAATTCCAGAGTAGTAGTAACTTAACAAAGTGAACAAAATGGCCACGTCAGAGTGTCCAAATTCAGTTCTATCAGAGGCAAGGTCC